>CM070513.1:27796433-27979011 GCA_036346375.1 Guadua angustifolia
CACCAACCATCGATGATGTTACATCAGTACCGGTTCGTGTAATGAACCGGTACTAAAGAGCCAGGCCTTATTAGTACCGGTTCAAGACACCAACCGGTATTGATGATGTTTACATCAGTACCGGTTCGTGTAATGAACCGGTACTAAAGAGCCAGGTCTTATTACTATTCACAGAACTTGTAAAAACACCATAACAGCTAATATGTGTACAGATAATACATTAGTTGTGATTAAAGTTGTACACACACATATATTATATATATTTTTATATATAATATATATATTATATATACGGCTCAGTTTTCAACCGGGAGTGAAGGCCAGTTCGGCATGGGAAAAAAGGTCATCACAGACCGTTCTTATTTGAAACCGTTTGTGATAAGTTCGTATCACAGATGGTTATGATTTGAAACCGTCTGTGATATTTAATTATCACAGACGGTTCTCATTTTAAACCGTCTGTGATAATTAAATATCACAGACGGTTTATCAATATAACCGTCTGTGATATATATTTTCTCAGAAGGGTGGAAAACCGTCTCTGATGATCTCCTTCATCACAGACTTATTGTTACTGACGGTTTACAAATCGTCTATGATGATGATTCCTGTAGTAGTGCCACCTGCTCGCCAGGCCGCCATGTGGGCTTCCCGCCCGACGAGCAGGGCATGATCGCCCACCTGCCCACAAGGCCGCCACGTGGGCTTCCCGCCCGGTGAGCAGGGCATGATCGCCCACCTGCTCGCCAGGCCGCCACGTGGGCTTCCCGCCCGGTGGGCTAGGCCGCTTCTCGGGCCCACTACTCTACGGCAGAGAGGGTACCTCGGTGCAAAGTACACCGATAGTAGCGCCCCCGGGTCCGTTCTAGAACACGCGCCAGTTTCTTTTCAGACATCATTTAATGTCGGTGCGTTCCTGGATGGGCCCACCACTTCTGAGCACGCAACCGTCTCGGTCCTCCCTACTTCCGCTGATTTTTTCTTGGGACCCGAAACGTCGCGTACCTTTGCCTATTCGCGAACCGTCTGTATGAGAGGCCTATATATATATACGCGCCCCCGATCAGCGGTTTACGCTTTCTGATTCTTGCGCACTTTGCTCTTTGCCTTTTCATCTTCCTCGCTCAAAAACCTTGCTTCTGCTCCAATGGCGCAACCCCTTCTTCCTTCCACCGTCGACAAGGATAGGATTGCAATGCTCTCCAAGATGGCTCCCGAGGGTTCCCTCCACCTTCGCCGTGAAACCCTCGCGCCACAATGTGAGCCGGGGGAGATCATCGTCTTCGCCTGGGGGCTTCTAACGGGTCTAGTGTCACCATTTTCTGAATTCTTCCTCACCGTTCTTCACTTCTACGAAATCCATCATCTCCACCTCACCCCAACTCCATCGTCACACTCTCCATCTTCGCCTACCTCTGCGAGATGTTCGTAGGGGTGATGCCCAATTTTCCTCTCTTCCGCTACTTCTTTATCTGCCATAGCACCCCTGACAGCGGGGTCGTGGGGAACTGCCACTTCCGTCTTCGCGACGGGCCGGCCCCTCACTACATTCCTTTCCAGCCAAGATCCAACTGGAAGATGTGGCGGAGCGACTGGCTCTACATCGGTGACGACAGCGGGGTTGACCTCCTCGGGATGCCCTACGCGCGGGCAGAAGTCCGTGAGAGCTGGAGTTCGCCCGTTGAGGAGATGGCAGAGCTCCTGGCAATGGTGGCTCAGATCAACCGGTTCTTGGGGCGCCGGCCGATCGGGCGCGGTGGTCGGGACTTCGTGACTCGGAGGATCAGCCCCCTCCATCGCCGCATTCGCCGCATGGCGAAGATCTGAGGGACGATGACATGACGCGCACGCGCCCAGGCAGTAAGTTTTGTTGCCCTTCTTACGAATAGGCATTCCTCTTCGTGGTCGCCATCAGCTAATATCCTTGTCTTCTCTTTTTGCGCCAAGCGATGGAAACCTGGACGACCTCGCCATCTCAAGATGGCTGTCTGGGCTGCTCCCACCAGTATCGAGCGGCCTAGACTTTCCTACCAGGGTCCGACCGCTCTGCGATCTGGAGTTCACGGAGTGCCTTCGGATCATCCAATCGTTCCCGGTGATGGACTCCACCGCCCCGATCTTCTGGCCCGGCCCAGCGATAAAGGCGCAGTAAACAGGCTTGCTCCTGACGCCTCGGCGCGGACCTTAAGAGGCCCCGCACCGAGGACCAAACGCCCGCCGCCACCAGCTTCGCTGCTCCCCAGAGCACGCCCAGAGCGGTGGCATCTTCACCCGGGGCGACGACGTCTGCCGCCCTTGCTTCAGCGCCGGCCGCACCAACGTTGGCTCCTGCGGCGCCGGCCTCAACGACACCAGCCTCCACAACGTCAACACCTGTAGCACCGACCCCATTGGCGCCACCTCTAGCGGCGCCAACTCCAGCTGCTGCTATTGCCCGCCTAGGCGGGCTTACGATTCCGGTGGCCTCCTTTAGCTTCAGGTCGCCTCCGAGGGCGGCCCGCCAAGGCGCCTCGATAGTGCATACATCCGCAGTGCCCACGGACGCAGCGGGGACCTCTACCCAAGGGCAACTCATGCCCCGGCGGCCAGGGATGGACGTCATTGTGCTTGCACTTCGCCACCAGCTGGATTATCTCTCCGCCCGAGCCACCAGTCTGAGTGCACTGCTTGCCAAACTTGGCGAGGCGCTCACAGCCGCGAACGCCCTCCTCACGGCAGCCACCCAGCGCGAAGCCCATACGTCGCATAACAGATGGCGGCATTCTTGGAGGAGCCGAGAAGAAGGAGGCGCCACGACCCAAGAGAGGGCCACCGAGGCGTGATGGAGTGAGCGGAGGCGAGGAGGATGATGGGCACATCCAAGTCAATCAACGACGGTGATGGCCCTCGGCCGCTTCGCCGCTTTCCTTGTTTCTTTTGTTCCTATTTCTCTGTATGCCAGAACAATCTTAGTAATTGTAATGAAGTTGGCATCATTGGGTTTTACTGCGTGTTTAATTTGTTCGCGTTACGATTGTGTTTGCTCAACTCAACCATCGGGCATTTAGCCCCCAGCCTAGCCATGATGCGAACCTAAACACTTAGGTTAGGTCGATACTTTAGCGTTTCTTGAGTGATTGCAAGCGGCTGCTATAACGCAAACAATGGTTACGCAAAACATGCAGATGAGATAAACAAAGTCCTAAGTCTTTGGCGCAAGGTTGTCACTTACTCCTGCCTTTTGGAACTTGTATCCTTCATTTCTCTTGAACCTGCTGGCGCCACGCACAAAGCAAAGAGCTCAGGGAGAGCGTGTCGGGCGATGGTGCTTGCGGTGGATACCAATAATGGTGTTGCAGAGCCAACCCGAGGTGTGCGAGCAGCGTTTGAGCACCGTGACACACCAAGACTCTGGTCGCCCGTCCTTGCGATGCAAATGCTGGGCATTTTCTTTTATCGACGAGGAGCCATCAGGTTATCAAGGCCAGTGACAACCACGCACAACTCGACCCAACAGGGTGCAGACGCAAAAGATAAGTTGATAATGCTAAGGCAAGCAACTTATCTTGGTCATAGACCGTCGGGCTGGTCTCAGAAGCCAGCACCTGGTGAGCAAGGCGTGGTCGCCCACCTGCTCGCCCAGTGGTCAGGGCCTGATCACCCACCTACCCGCCAGGCCACCACAGGGCCATCTTGGATGTTTGAATTAGGTCAGTGCTCCAGCACTTCATCTGTGATTGCACGTAGCTACTGAAAACACAAGTAGGTGTTATGCAAAGCATGTAGGAAATATATTGAAGAACGCAAGTTCCTGCGTGGGGTTGTCATGGTCCCTTTCTTTGGAACTTAGGTCCTTGTGACTCGGAACCAGCCCATGGCGTTGCGTAGCAAGGCAGCAGGTTCCCAGGAATGGTATTGGGCCTGCGGTGCTCACGGTGATAGCCAGCGGTGCTTCGCAGAGCCAACCCGAGGTGTGCGAGCCGCGTTTGAGCCACCATGCCGCACTCACGCCCCTGGTTGCATGTCCCCACGCGACACAAACACCTGGTGTTACCGCAGATTGATAAGGAGCGGCCAAACCGCCGGTACCCATGACACCCCCACAAAATATTACCCACCAGGGCACGAGCAAGGAGAATAAAGCAGAAGCCTTTAAGGCAAACAACTTTACTGACCACTAGCAGTCGCCGATCAGCTAGGGGAGAGCCCGCCCATACAGCTGATCAGAGTGAACTACCGGGTACTTATAGTTCTTAAGGGTAAAATTTTTGCAACAACTCCACATTGAAGGAGTTGGCCAGCTCTTAGTCGCCCTCGGCACAACCCACCGCCTGTGTCGAGATCTTGAGACCACCTTGAAGGGGCCCTCCCACCGGGGAGACGGTTTATGGAGCCCGACATGCGTTTGGATTCTGTGCAAGACCAGGTCACCCACTGCCAGTGTTCTCTCATGGACCCGGGTGGCGTGGTACCGCCTGAGACTTTGTTGGTACCAAGTGGCACGCAAGGTCGCCCGGTCGCGCACCTCCTCCAGAAGGTTGACTTCTTCTCCACGGTGGTCTCTTGCCCTTCCTCCTTTGACGCAGAGAGGCGTGGCGAGCCAGCGGCTTATACGGATGGAAGAACAGCTTCCGCGCCGTAGACCAGGAAGAAAGGCGTATCTCCAGTCGCCCAACTAGGTGTGGTCCGAAGCGACCACAACACAGCCGGGAGTTCTTCCGTCCACCGCACCCCCCGCTTATGGAGTCGATCAAATGCTCTGGTCTTCAAGCCCCTCAATACCAGCGCATTGGTACGGTCAGCCTGACCATTATTCCTGGGATGGGCCACCGAAGCAAAGAACACCTTGGTGCCCATTTCATCACAAAATTCCAGGAAAGTGACGCTAGTGAATTGAGTGCCGTTGTTGGTGATGATGCGATTGGTGACTCCAAAGCGAGTGAAGATTTCGTGGATGAACTTGATAGCAGCGGAAGCCGTGATGGCACGTACTGCTTCGGCTTCGACCCACTTGGTGAATTTGTCGATGGCGACAAACAAGTGGGTGAAGCCCCGGTGGCCAGCGAGGCGGGCCAGATATCCAAATTTCAGACAATGAACGCCAAGAGAGCAGGATGGTTTGCAAAGCTTGGGCTGGTCAGTGGATTTTCCTGGCGAAGAATTGGCATGCTTCGCATCTCCTCACCAGCTTGCAAGCATCCTGGAGGGTAGTAGGCTAATAAAATCCTTGGCGGAATGCTTTGCCGACAAGCGTCCGGCCGGACATATGGCTCCCGCACATGCCTCCATGGATATTAGAGAGCAGGTTGCTCCCCTCTTCCCGAGTGATGCACTTTAGTAGAATTCCTTTTTTGCTCCGGCGGTATAGGTCCCCACCTACCAGAGTATAGCACTTGGCTTTGTGTGCAATTTTCTCAGCTGAGGCATCATCGTCGGGAATCACTCGGTATCGAAGGAAGGCTAGGATAGGATCCATCCACTGACCTTCTCAGCCAAGAGAGGCGATCACGTGGTGATCACCCGGGTACTCCGCTTTGCCAAGCTTTTCCCCGGGTGCCGCACCAGCGACACCGCCGCCTTCCCTCCTGACACACTGGGCCGAGGCGGTGTGCCTTCCCTCCCCGAACTAGAGGTCGCGACAACAGACCGCCCTCCCGCTTTGGTCGGAGGTCGATGGCCAGGCACCGTCGTCCCCGCTTTGAGCGGGGGCAACGATGGACGGTCGCGATAGTCTTTCTTCAAAGACCCCGACCGGGATAGAGGTTTTTGAGGATGCGAGCTGTGAAAACCCATTCGCCATATGGTTGTCACGTCGAGGGATATGGATATATCCCAGTCCTTCGAAGTGGCGCTCCATCTTCCTGACCTCCGCCAAGTAGGCGGCCATGGTAGGGTCAGAACATTGAAATTCCTTCCACGCTTGATTGATGACCAGCAGGGAGTCGCCTTTGACTTGGAGGCGTCGAACGCCTAATGTCGATGCGGCCCGCAGCCCTGCCAGTAGGCCCTCGTATTCGGCGATATTGTTGGTGGCCTTGAAGTCGAGGGCGATCACATACTAGAGGATGTCACCGGTCGGAGAGACCAGGACAACCCCAGCCCCCGCGCCTTCGAGCCTAAAGGAGCCGTCGAAGAATAAAGTCCAGCGGGAAGGCGCGAGTATTTCTTCAGCTTCAGGAGTGGTGGGAGTCCATTCGGCAACAAACTCCGCTAGCCTCTGGCTCTTGATGGCGGTGCAGGGTACAAACTTGAGGCGAAATTCCCCAGCTCCACCGACCACTTAGCGTCGGCCTTGACTTCTCGGTTGTGGAGGATCTCTCGCGAGGTAGGCAAGGACCATCGTGACTTCTCGCCCTAGAAGTAGTGCGCGGCTTCTTGGATGCCGCCAGGACAGCGTACATCATCTTCTGTGCTTGCGGGTATCTGGTCTCTGCCTCATGTAGCACCTTGTTAACGTAGTAGACTGGCTTCTGAACGCCTTCCCTCTCCGCCACCAGTACCGCGCTCACCACTGCTGGGGTAGCAGCGATGTATAGGAGTAATGGTTCGCTGGGCTTGGGAGCGACCAGTACTAGCGGGGAGGAGAGGTACTACTTCAAGTCTTCAAACGCTCATTGAGCCTCCTGAATCCACTTGAAGTGGTTCGTCTTCTTCAGCGGCTTGAATAAGGGTAGGCTTCTTTCTTCCAGCCAGGCAATGAATCATCTGAGGGAGGCCAGGTGACCAGCTAGGCACTGCACCTGCTTGAGCCGAACCAGCGGCTTCATGTGTTCAATGGCCGTTATCTTGTCAGGATTGGCCTCAATGCCCCGCCTGGACATGAGAAACCCTGGCAGCTTTCCGGAGGGCACGCCGAACACACATTTCTTGGGGTTGAGCTTTAAGTAATTCTTCCGGAGGTTGACGAAGGTTTCCTCTAGGTCTTCAATCAGTTCTTCACTCTTTTTAACTTTTACAACCAAGTCCTTAACGTACACCTCAAGATTGCGCCCTATCTATTAACAAAAAGTCATATGCATGGCGCGTTGATAAGTAGAACCAACATTTTTTAACCCAAAAGCCATTCTGATATAACAATAAACACCCATGGGGGTTACAAAAGTAGTTTTTTCTTTATCCACCGCCACCATGCTAATCTGGTGGTACCCCGAATATGCATCCAGAAAGCAAAACAGCTCGCACCCTGCCGTTGAGTCAACGATGAGATTGACACGCGGTAGGGGGTAAGGATCCTTCAGGTAGGCCTTGTTGAGGTCGGTGAAGTCGACACACATCCGCCACTTCCCGTTGGATTTCTTGACAACCACAGGGTTGGCAAGCCACTCAGGGTGAGAGACTTCCCTAACGATCCCTGCACACAGTAGCTTCTCTACCTCCTCCCAAATGGCGTCTTGCCACTCTAGTGATCGACGCGGACCTTTAAGGACCGGCGCACTCGGGAGCGTTGCTATCGGTGCTCGATCACCTCCTTGGGGACCCCAGTCATATCGGACGATTGCCAGGCGAACACGTCGGAATTAGACCGGAGGAAGGTGACGAGCGCGTCTTCCCATTTGGCACTAAGGCTGGCGCCAATGAAGACAGTCTTCCCGGGCTCGCCCTCACTCAGGGAGACCATCTTCACCTCGCCGGTCGAACCAGATGAGGCACGGGTCTGTGCCTGAGGGGCTCCCGGGAAGATGTCATCAGCCGGCTTCACGCAGGTGGCGCCGGCCAGGTCCAGTGCGTGCTTGTGGCAACGCAAAGCTTCTGGCCTGTCCACCCGGATGATTATGGGGCCACCAGGCCCTGGTATCTTCACCACCATGTATCCATAGTGGGTTGCCGCCATGAACTTGGCCAACGCCGGTCGGCCAAGTATTGCATTGTACGGGAGGTCGAAATCGACTTCAAGTCGACTCACTTCATATGGTAGTTCTTTTCCTCCCCAAAGGTGACAGGCGGCGACTCGCCCAGGGATCGAGCCACCGGCTATGCCAGAAAAGGCAAGGCCAGCGCCGCTCCCCTGCTCGATATTTGGAGCGCCCATAATGCCTGGGAGGACACGAGGTTGATGGAGCTCCCTCCGTCCACGAGCACTCGCCTAAGCTTCACGTTCCGGACCGGAAGGTGACCTATGCCGGCAGTGCTCTCAGGGTGGTCAGCCCGACTGAAGGTGATCGGCTCCTCTAACCACTTCAGCATCCGACACGCCCCTGAACTCGACGCCGTAGCACAGACTTTCCTCCTCAGCCGCTTGTAGGACGCGTTGGAGTGGTAGGTGGACGAGCCACCATGAATGTACACCATGACGTGGTCCGCTTTCTTTGAAGGCCAGCGACGGGGTCTTCGCCTTGATAAATCGCTTGCGGGCGGCGCTCCTTGAGCCGCTGCTCGACCATCTTTCGCACAACCTAGCAACTGGCCAGGTCGTGAGTATAATTCTTGTGGATCGGGCAGAAAGGCTTGCCCTCTTTCTTCTCGCGGCAGTCGTTCCTCCGACCGCGGTGGTCATCACGCACTACAAGAAACAGGGAAAAATTCGTGGGCCAAAACCCACGAATTTAGGCGAACCCAAAATTTAAGTTAAATTAGTGGGCAAACCGTCAATTTATTTCACGAATTTAACTCGATTTAAATTAATCAATTAAATTAGTGGGTACCCGCAATTTAAATTAAATTAAATGAGTTCTGAAAAAACCCACAATTTAATCGTTAAATTAGTGGGCTAAAAAACCCATTTAATTTAGTTGTTAAATTGTGGGCTAAAAACCATTTATTTAACAACTAAATTGTGGGCCAAAAACCCATTTAATTTAGTCAGCTAAATTGGTGGGCTGAATAAACCATTTATTTAGCGGCTAAATTGGTGGGCTCAAAAAACCACAATTTAACCGCTAAATTGTGGGTTTTAAATGGCTCATTAATTTAGCTCATTCATACAAAAAAAATTGTAGCCAAGCCTCCCGTGACGGGTCTCTCGCTCGCTCCGCGAAGTTAGCCTTCTTACGAATTTGGATCATAATTCAACAAAAACTAGAAGAAACATAATAATACAACAGTGAAAAACAGCAAATGAGAACTTAAGCACTTGGTTTCAGGATGCAAGAAACTCAAGATTTCGGGGCCTTGAAATCGCATATCATACATGGATGACATCATCTACAAGATTTATTAGGATTGATCGCTACCGCCTTAAGCATAGTGTTAACCAAGTGACTCATGAGTCAGGATTGCCAATCACAGTCCAAGTCCTATGTTACGGTTTTCCATTCAAATCATGCGGTGGGGATTGATCGGCTACCGTCTTAAGCATAGTGTTAACCAAGTAACTCATGAATCTGGATTGCCAATCACGCCTCGATCCTATGTTCGGTTTTTCCATTCAAATCATGCACCAGTCGATACTAAGTATGTTCTACGATGGCGGTAGAAGCAAGGAATCCATGCTACGGACTGTTCAAACTATCAAGACTTCCTTTCAAAGATCATTTATCATCAATCAAAACCGCTACGTAATTCATTTCAAACATTCTAGAAGATAAAAATAATATCGTTTGTGTTTGGTAAAAAAAAGGTCAAGACACAAACAATCTTGGAGGAGTCTAAACTAAGTCACCAAATGTACAAAATTTCGCATGACCTCTCTTGTAAATAGGACATCCACTCGTGAGACAAAAAACATTTGCAGTTATAATATATATATCAATCTCTCAAACCAAAAGCATAGAAAGCACTTACTCTAGTGGAATAGCATAAAATGCAAAAAACATGTCTACATTGCACACATTCATCAACTTGCTACACTTGATCATAAATTTAAATAGATTACGCATTACAAGAAAAGAGAAACTTAATGAAAAATCGATAGCGGCGCAAACCCAAAACAATACCATCTTCACGACCTTATGGTAGTGTTGTGATGACGTATCGAAGTCGATCTTGGTGTCTTTCTCCATAAACTTTACTACGAGGACGTTGTCATCACCAACTATTTTCTCGTAGATGAGTCCTAGTGGTCAAACATAACAATCACAATCAACTGAGATTAACCTTCCAAATATGTGACACACACAAAATATCGACTTTTGAATACTAATGCAGCTAGAAAGATTAAACAATTCAGAAGCAAGTTCAGACTCCAAGTTACATACATAAGGTCCACCAGATATTATTGAATGACCACATCGTGGAGGCGGAGATTGTCTGGGATCTTCAATTGTGTCCAACCCGGTGTCTCATTATCTTACAAAATAAACAATGTCGTGTTACGCAAAGTGGCAATAGCAAATTTGCAAATATTGCGAGAATAATCCAATTAAGATTCCCAAATAATCATTACTTAAATCAACCGAGGAATGCAATTTCATACTAAAACACAAAACCATTGCAATAGGAGAAACATTGACAAAGGCAAACTAATTTTTTATAAGCATTTGGCATTTTGGCATGTATCAACTAAAATATGGGTGATCTCCCTGCTCCACAAATGAGCCCCGAGTGCTACTAACTCCCAATTTCACTAGAAATTTTGGCAAAGACTCTCCCTAAATATACGGACATCCACTCAAGAGACATAAGAACCATTCGATACACTAACACAAGTAATAACGCAGGATATCATAAACGGTGCATAATAAGTTGCAAACGCTCCATCTCACAAAATGTCTCAATCACGTCGCACTAGCTAGTTTAGCGCTAAACATCCATGATATCAAGAAAACATCTACGGAGTTCAACATAAAGTATCATCTCAAGTAAAAACTAAGACTATGTAAGTAAAGTGGCGTGAGTGATTATTCTAGTCCTTTTCCGCATGTCGCTCATCATAACACCTACAAAAAAAGCGTTGAAACAATAAGGGTGAGTCAAAAGACTCAAGAAGCGCATCCAAATAATTGACAAGCAAACATAATTTCTTGGACTGATGAAAAAAAATCAATTCAGCCCTATGAAGAAATGCAAATTGATGAAGAGAAGCAAGTACACACCACAAACATCATACCAAAGGAGCCTCCTTGTGGCTGCTTGGGTTCTTCAATATTAACTGTGAAATTTTTAATCTTTGACTAGGGCTCACCGAAGTTGTAAATCTTCACCGCTCTGAGCGTCTTATATAATGCATCGACATTGTAAAAGAATTCTTTACACCTTTGAACTCAGTATGATCAAGAATGAACATATCCATTGTTCTTGTTAGAATTCACTAATACATTCACCTACTATTTTGTGAAATGTTACACACTTGTGTTTTCTGATTTTAGCTCAAGAGTTGAACTACAAGGTTCACTGCTCGGTCTCTTCGATTTTACTACTACTCGGTCTCCTACCTACCGCTGGTGACAAAAAACATTCTGCTTATAATCTGAAGCCTGATTTTCTAAAAAAAAAATGAACTAAATGTTGCTGTCTACGGCACCGGAGATCTTCATATTCAACTTTTTTCCTGAATCACCAATTACTTTTGATCTGAACTAGCTGGACTTCAAGGGCATTTAATTATGGGTGATGATTTATGCTGCTTGATCAATCATGGTTACATCTGGTTATCAAAATAGTATTATCAATGATACCATTATATGTATGTGTTAACAATGTCGAGAGTGCACGTGCTCAAGGGAAACAGAGAAGATGTTGCCCAACTACTGTCAAGTGTCAACCCACCTAACCCAACTAAATCACCCAGTCCAATCCTAACCAGCTCACCACTCAACTCCCTTCAAACCCATTAGAACCGCACCAACCCAACAAAATTGGTAGACCAGTGGGTTGGGTTGAAGAACCAACCAAACCCGCCTAAACCATCAAATGTGCAGCACTAATATACTCCACTTGTCCCCTAGATAGCATTTGCGCAAGATGTCATATTAACAAATCACTACAGCATCGCATTCATTTGGATCGACCCTTTCTTTGTCTAAAGAAATGGTTCACTTCTCACTACTTTTAACTAACCACTAGACCAACCTATTGACTTTCCATTATGCAGGACATTTCCATGCGAAGTAGCGATTAACAATCTAAGATTTCGCATTGTGCAAAGTAAGAACAGTTGATCGAAAGCTATTACAGCACCAGCTTCAGATCCTAATACAATCCACAAAACATTCGACAAATTGGCAACAAAGGCTCTCTTCACCGATCCTTCTCCTCCCAAGCTCCCACAATTTCGTGGGTTTTTTTGACCCACAATTTAAAAAACCCACGAATTTTTCCCCTGCTTCTTGCAAAGGATTTATATGAACCCGCTTTGGGAGGGTGGTCTCATACAAGTAACAAACCTCATAAACCCAGCTTTTATGAACGATAACCACTTGAACAAACCCAAAAGTTGTTTGGAAAATTGTGAGCAATAGCTCATAGAAATGTATAAGTTGCCTGGGTAGATATACTATATTATGACTCTAGAGCCCTCTTCGCTGGATTTGTAAGTATTGAATCAAATAAAAATGTAGCCACACACACACAATATTTTGTGCACACTTGCCCTCCATTTGAATCTCCAAATCAATTTAATGTATGCAAATGAGAGAACTAACCGTTCTCAGAAGGCAAATAATGAGGGCGGTCGATCTCTCGAGAATGAAGCTTTCCTCCTCATCTATGTTTACTCGCATAAGATGATGAATAAGAACCAAGAGAAGGATAATGTCAAGGAAAATCTTTTAAGTAAAGTACCATTATGGTGTAGCTTAAAAGTGAAGCAATATTCTACAAGATGAACAAGGAGACAATTTAATCTCAATATGAAGAATCTCTGAATTGGTGTCACTTTATTCCTCATAATTTTCAACTTTTGTTAATCTATTTTTTTCACAAAGCTAACAGGAAAAGAGTCCACAAGTGCAAAAAAGAGTTCATCATGAATACCACGCAGCCAAAAATCAGTATACAGCGTGAATGTTCTAAAATTAAATTCCATTTGACATGCATTGATACATACATGCGACACAACTTGAATAGGCTATAAGGCAACCAGACTACACATGGAAAATACAGATCAGTAAAGAATTCCATGTCAGAGTTGTCATACTAATACTACTGAGATCTAAAAGGTGGGTCTCCATATTATAAGAAAATACCTGTTGCTCAATTCAGTTGTATTCCATATGCTTAGTATGGAAACATATTCTAGTCATCACTTCTCTTGAAGTTGATATCTTACACCAAAAGACACTATGAAAATACATAACCTGCTTCAAGACTAAACAAGCAAATACACCATGGAAATAATAGAAATTGAGTTTCACAAGTTGAGATAGAACTGGAGATGGCATCAAAGGAATAAACCTAACTTTGTTATTAATCTTGTGGAGCTCCAGCTTAATATTTTCCAATAAAGCTTCATGCACAACATAAATTAGTTCATGTGGTATTCTGCAAATAGAACAACATATATAAAGAACAGATCTATAGCAACATAATTTCAGTGACCGGATGCCAAGCAGGGTCTGTAGCAACATAATAGGTAGATGCTATATACTTACTTTCCTCCGAGTGTCATACTTTCGAATTTTACCATCCGAGTCAAACAAGTGCATGTTTGTCGCTCCAGCTTGTAGTTGTCAACTTGAATTTCTTCTCCAAGCCTTCTTCCTTAGCTATGTTCATATTTTCCTCACTCAATTTGACCACAAATTCCACACTCAGCGGATTGGCAACTCGATTTGACCATACTCATACTAAGTCACCGAAATGTACAAAATTTCGGCATGACCTCTCTAATAAATAGGACATCCACTCAGCAGACAAAAAAACATTTGCAGATGTAATATATATATATATATATCAATCTCTCAAACCAGGAGACATTCTAGCAGGTCCTTAGATAATAAGTCCATCACAATCCACATTCCATTACAATAAGTCCATCACAATAAGTCGTTCACAAGCTATCCATCACAACAAGTCATAAAGTCCAACATTAATACACACCAATCGAGCTAACAATGGAATTCATGCCTCGGGGTTGTTGGAGTTGTGGGCGCTACCACCACCGCCTTCTATGATGTCGTCGTTAGTACGTGCTGGAGGGCGTGACCCATAAACCTGCAAGTTCAAGACTAATCTTTTAAGCATTCAATAGAAGCAGTGGCAACAATCCATATGAAGGAAAATGACTACAATGTCAGAACCCAAATAAAAGGGGCAAGTTCCTTTTTGAGTTCGAAGTTTGAACACACTGTAGGTCGTGATTAAATGAGATGGAAGTGGACTATACTCAATCAAATGTGTGTCTTAAATAAATACATCCCCCTATGTTTATCTTTTTGTGCATGTTACAGTTTCTGAAACGTAATTATTTTGGTGTTAACATTCTAGCAAACAGTTAAGCTTGAAATGTTCAAAGTTAAAACACATTGACCCCATCAGCTCCAAAAAAACAACTTAACAAACCCCCTCCATCCTTCATTTTTCATTATCAGCAGCTCATAGTTTTCATATTGATCCATTAGTGATATGTGCGGAAGGATGGGATCGAAATGGGTAGCGCTAACAGGAGGGCATGACAACCAAACAATCTATACATAGGCATACAGAGGTGTCACCTGAGGTGTCGTCTGAGGTGTCGTCTGAGGTGTCACCTGTGGTGTCGTCTGAGGTGTCATCTGAGGTGGCTGCAGGGCCCACGGGTTGAAGTACATAGGCATTCCTTGGCCTGGCATAGGTGGTGGGTACATGTAGAACGGGTTTGGAGGCTGGGAGCCCTGTAAGGCATAGACAGGTACATTATGCCACATATAAATCATCAGTTCAAAATTTGAATAACGAATTGAACCCATCCGTCTTTACCTGTGGTGCCTCTCCTACTGAAGGTGACCGGATCTCAGGAGTGAACATGTAGAAAGGACGAGGAGGCTGGGAGCTCTGTGAATCATAGTTTGTGATACAAAGTATACAGAATAGAGTTTTTTAAAAATAAAGAATGCATGAGAATTTCATATAACCTGAGGTGCATCTCCTAGGGGTGGTGCCGGGGGAGGCTGAGCACCCTGTGATGCTTCTCCTTGTGGTGGTGGCTGCAAATGTGCGGAACGTGATTTTACGAGCTAAGTGAATTAGAGAGTAATGAACTCAAGTATCTTTACCTGGGGCATAACAGGAGGGCGAAACACTGGCACGTTAGGTCCAAGAGATCCAAGAGATTGTGACAGTTGCTGCATATAGATTGTTTGTTAGATTTTAATCACAAATGTACAATTGAGCGATTTGTTTAAAGTTGAGATTGTACCTGCAGATACATTTTCATGTATTCTGAGTCTTCTCGTAATTTGCGAGCTTCCTCTCGCGCTTGACGAGCCTCCTCTCGCGCTTGACGAGCCTCCTCCTGCGCCTGTGCTTCCCGTGTGGACATCATTCATAAGTTCAAGCAAAGCGTTCAAGCATTTGTTCGAAAAGTTGAACTTGACTTCATCGACATAAGCCGTAAACGCTTCAGGGGCGGTCACATTGGTCAAGTCATGCACCAGATCCGAGGCGTCAAGTAGCCTATAGAATTCCTTAACCTCCTCCCATTGTGACCTCCTCCGAAGTTAAATTCAATCCCCGCCAAGATCATCCAAAGATCTCTTCCATCCGGTCGTCATCCTCCCCATGGTCCGACTCAATGGCACGCCTGCGTTCTCCATGACGGTGCCACACCAAATAGTTAGGCATGAACCCGTTTTGCAAATGTGATATCGCACTATATCCTTGTTGTAGTAGCTGTTATTCTCGCAGAGGGTACACGGGCAATACACATATTCAGCTCCTCCAAATAATGCTTGCTTCAAGAAAGCATCCGTGATCCGCCCCCATTCCCTTGTGTGCCCCCATCACTCCTCCATCCGTCATACATCGCCTTCGATCGTCACCCATTCTCAAAGCTAAACAAATGAAACGACGCCAACGCATTTACCGTGGCTTAGGTGACAAAGACAATCCTATTAGGAAAGATGTGTTCTAAACCCACCCAAGAATGGAGGTCGTTGCATGCGACTGTGACGTGCGCTTCTGAACCAACGAAATTTCGGCAAAGATATTTGTTCTCCAAACGCACGCTCGATGCCGGTGCGTCCGGAGAACAACAGGTTATGCGTCAAATCACGCTCGATCGCCGCGCGTCACAGCCCCATGCAACAACCAACATTCTCGGCCGTCCAAAATACGCCGATACCCGAACCGCACACCTCACAAGCAAATGTGAGATGCGCCGTTCGAACGGGTGACGCTTAGGCTCTCTCGCTCGACGCAAACCCTAAACTCTAACGTTATATGCAAGGCAGCGAGAGAATAAAAATATATATACCATATGCAATAATATAAAATGAGATGAAATAACTTCAAACGAATTAATCATTACGAAGTCACCGAAATGTACAAAATTTCGCATGACCTCTCTAGTAAATAGGACATCCACTCAGCAGACAAAAAAACATTTGCAGTTATAATATACATATCAATCTCTCAAACCAACTGGAGACATTCAAGCCAGGATAAAAATGCATACACAAGTGCAACAAGAAAGAACAAGTTGCATGATCTTGTACCTTCCTTGAATTCTAGCCGAGTCATAGGACCCAATTTGGCTAACGACGCTCTACTTCTTCACCGACCTACACAAAGAAGTAACGTGCTAACCGATCGGAAAGCAAACGATGGGTATATCAATAAGTTCAATAATAGTTCTTTGCAAGGGTTTTTTTAACTCACAACTCTTCTGGAGAATTGGCTCCAAAGTGATGAAAAAGCTTCTACAAACCGTCCAACTTGAGTGCTTCTACAATCACATCGCAAATGAAGACAACTTGCTAGGGTAAAGTGTTTAACATCGTGAAAATTTATTAAAGTATGGTACAAACAAATCACGAAGGTTGACGATACCAAGAAACAATGGGAGTACACCTAACCCAACCAAGTCTTAAATTTGCGTAACATTTTTGTAGTATAATAGATTACCAAGATAAAATTCTTAGCTGAATTAAGAATATTTCACACAATTTTCATATGATCATAGAAAATATATATTCAATGACCGATAAATCTGCAAACAAAATCGATAAATGCCTATTAAGAACTCCTTTCAACGCAAACAATCGATCATGGTAGACCATAGTTACCGTAAATGCTAAAAGGGTGTTTTTGCCTTAGCACATGTATTTCTTGACACGTAATATTGCTTACTATCCATTGTTGCTTGTCGGTTTTGTGTTCTCTACAAAACTCTTACTTTACCAATTATGTTGAATTAGCAAACATCACTGTAATGGACACACTTCAAAGTGCTAGAAGATGATGCTCAATTTCCTTTGACGAGATAGCGAGAGTTAGCCGGTGTAGATATTTTTGTGAAGCACCTATGGTGTAGATATTACATGAGGTAAGTATATTAGGATAAATGGGAGGATCGGTTAGGCTGTTTCATTGGGGCCTCTACCACACGCTAACAGAAATGAACCCCCGCAGAGGTAATACAAGCCTTTCTTGACCTTCTTAACGCATGAACAGACAAAACATGTCCATTGCAAATCTTGGGGAACAAACTATACCGGCATCGCTTCTATACAAAACCAATGTGTCACCGGTTGGACTCACAAGATCCTATTCCTTTCCAATGCTTGAAATCCTATTGGAGTTCTCTTATCATAGTGACCATTAGCCTTTTGTTAACCCAAGTGAGGAGATTTTGGGATATTTCGACTTTGCTAAACAATCAAGAAAAGCATGCAAAAACTCCTTTCAAGCATGCAAAGGGGTTAACCTTTGGTTTAGCTCGAGGATTACTGCTTCTCCTCCTCGACGTGGACTACAAAGAATACTGGCGACGGCGGGCGCCGGCGGGGGCGATTGGCGGGCGAAGGCCTGCGGGGCGGGCGACGGCGAAGGACGACGGGCGGGGGCGATGCGGCGGGCGGCACAAGGCAATGCTGGCGGGGCGTAGGAAGGGCGGGCATGGGGGCGAGGGCGGGGGGGCCGTGAAAGTGGGCGGTATAGCAGGGAAGCGGGCGGCAAGGGGCATGGGTACTGGTGAGAGGGAGAGGAGAGCGACAGAGAGAGTGAGAAGCGAATAATCGATCGGGCGGGGTTCGGTCAGCTAGGGTTCATGTTTTAAATTCGTGGGTTCAACGGGCCCACGAAATTAATTAAATTCGTGGGTCTAGACGTAAACCCACGAATTTAAATGATAAATTCGTGGGTTTACGTCTTGACCCACGAATTTAACTAAATACGTGGGTATTTTTTAAACCGACGAATTTAAATCTGTAAATTCGTGGGTTTTTTTTGGACCCACGAATTTAAAAAAACCCACGAATTTTTCCCTGTTTCTTGTAGTGACGCCGGCCGTGGTGGTCATCCCGCTGGTCGCGGCGGTAGGTCGCGCCTTCTTGCTCGCAGGGCCGGGACCCCTCGAGGTCCCGGCTTCATCCCCACCGCATCCTCGTGCGGCACCAGACATCGACCCCCGAGCCTCCGCCGCCCGCGCGCACTTGTGCGCAGGGAGAAGAGCTCAGAGGTGGTGGCGATGTTGCGGGTCGCCATCTTTTCGCGCATCTTGCGGTCTCGAACGCCTCTTCGAAAGGCGATGACGACCGATTGCTCCGAAATCCAGGGAATCGTGTTGCGACAGTGGCAAAATCATCGAATGAAGTCACGCAACGACTCTCCTTTTTCCTGCTCGAGGGCATGGAGATTATCCTCCATGCCCGGCTATGCGAAGGAGCCTTAGAAGTTGGCTACAAAGAGGCCGCACAACTCCTCCCACGAGCGCACTGATCCTCGCGGGAGGTTCAACAGCCAGGACCGGGCAGACCCCATCAAGGCTATTGGGAAGTAGTTGGCCATGGCCTTCTCAGACCTGCTAGCGGCACGCACCACCGTGGTGTAAATCTGCAAGAACTCCTCTGGGTTGGTGGTGTCGTCGTACTTCTCGATGGAGGCTGGGTGAAACCTGTCAAGCCACACCACACGATGCAGCCGTCGGGAGAACGCCTGGCATCCGACGCCGTAGGGGGAATCCTACCGTCCACCTGAACCCCAGCCCGGAGACCGTGCCAGGGAGTGCGGATTGCGACTCCCCAAAGAGTCGAAGGAGCAAACTTTCTCCTCACTTTGAAGGTGAGAGTCGTGGGAGGAACTCTCACCCCAGGGGCCATCCGTCTGCTCATGAAGTAACGACGCCGCAGTGATCACGCAATCACCGCCACACACGGGCGACGCTTCTCTAGATGAACCTCAGTCCTCACGGCTCCTTGCGAGCGGGACCTCTCTTGCACGCCCTTTCCTTACTCCGCCCCTCGCCGAGTGCTTCCCGCTTGGGCGGCTGGAAGCTTGGGTGCGATCGACATGCACCCTCGATCAAGGGGTACCGACGGTCCCCGACCGATCGGGCATCCCTACGCAGAGCTGGGTCGCATCTATGAGGCCAGCAATATCCTACAGCCACGGCGTGGCCGGGGTGTCTCCTCCGAGTTCCACCAGAGGGTGGTCCAGGAGGAGACGGTCTGCGTGCAGGTTCTTGGCCGGAGTGGCTGCCTCCATGGCCAGCCGACGCCAAACCAGAAGTTCGGCCACTGCCAGGGGGGCACCACCGCCCTCCTGTGGGGGTGGCGTGAGGCGATCCCTCGTCCGGCGGGAGTGCCGGGACGTGTTTTGGGCGCTGCTAGCCTCCGCCGCCCCTTGTTGTTGTGAGTGTGAACCCGCCATCACCAGATACAAGGTCCTTTCGGACAGAAGACCAGAATCTACCAAAGAGATGGCTGGATGAGCCAACCACTAGCCCCCTACCTGGCGCGCCCCTGTCGGCGTATTTCACTGGACAGGACCCCGTCAACGGACAGGGTTGACTCCTCCGAGGATGGAGGATAGGGTTCGGTAGAGGGCGTCTTCGTGGCCGGAAACCCTAATGACTCTCACACGAAGGATTCAAGGGATCAACAGATCAATGAACATGGTGATGTACCTAGGTTCAGGCCCCCAGCGCGGGTAATAGCCCTACGTCCTGCTAGAACTTTGTTGAGGAAATATGGAGGTGATTACAATGGTTCTTCTGGTCTCGAGCTTGGATGAGTCACGGACCCCTTCTCCATGCACCGGAGCGCCCTTATATAGACGGGTTGGCCCGGGCAGGTGAGAAGGTGACGCTATACTGATTTACAACTCATTAATCACACCCATCAATCCAGTCTTACACCGACCCATGACTCATTTATTACACCCGTCTCTGTAGCCTTGTCCTACAAACCCCATTTAATGCCGCTGTATGGCTTCGCCCGGTCCGCCCGGGAAGTGACACTCCTGCGATGGGTTTGGTGAGAGGCGTCAGAGGGATGGGCCGTCATCGTGTCGATAGCAGAATTCTTCGCAATCAATGGCCCTGACACAGCTTGTTAGGGGAAGGAGACTTCGAGGCGAAGCCTTCTCCTCATTCTTTTGGTTGCCTTCGTGGCCCGACGAGTGGGGCCCGATCGCCCGCCCGCTCGCCAAGCCGCCACATAAGCCGACGCCCGACGAGCAGGGTATGACCGCCCACCTGCTCGCCAGGCCGCCACGTGGGCTTCACACCGGCGAGCGCGCATGATCGCCACCTACCCGCCAAAGCCGCCACGAGGCCGACGCCTAACGGCGAGGCATGACCGCCCGCCGCCGCTAGGCCGCCACGCAGCTTCCCGTCCGATGGCGGCATGATCGCCCACCGCTGCGAGCCGACACGCGGGCTTCCCGCCGGTGAGCGAGGCATGATCGCCCACCTACCGCCAGCCGCCACGCGGGCTTTCGCCGGTGAGCGTGGCATGATCGCCCACCGCCGCCAGTCGCCACGGGCTTCCCCGGCGAGCAAGGCATGATCGCCCACCTGACCGCCAGGCCGCCACGGAGGCCAACGCCCGACGAGCAGGGCATGACCGCCCACCTGCTCGCCAGGCCGCCACGTGGGCTTCCCGCCCGGTGAGCAGGGCATGATCGCCCACCTGCTCGCTAGGCCGCCATGTGGGCTTCCTGCCCGGTGGGCCAGGCCGCTTCTCGGGCCCACTACTCTACGGCAGAGATGGTACCCCGGTGCAAAGTACACTGATAGCCACCATTTGAACTTTGATTTGGGGGCCCTAGTAACTTTGGAGGCCCTGTGCCGATGCCTAGATGGCACTTGGCCATCGACAGCCCTGAGTGCAACTCAGTTGGCTACTGAGTGCGGGGTCACTTCTTGTCTGCCCCCATTCCACTCTGGTTGTTGCATATATATCAATCGTTTACTTCCCCTAAGCATGTGTATGGGATGCGCACGCGTGTGTGTAGGATCTGTGTGTGGTATGCGTGAATTATGTTCGTATTTATACCTCTCAAAAAAATTATTAGTGACCTTTAAGCTAAGTAAAATTATAAAGCTAATGGACAATACAAGCCTCTGGGTTTCAGTTTTAGGTTTAGGGCAGAGAAAAATAACCTGGTTTCAAATTTCTGGGTAAAAAATTTGGAAAAGAACGTGTTTTGAGTTTTGAGCATTTGGTTCTAGGCCCTACGCCGAAGCTATGGCAGTCACAGGCTTGGATCCGTCTTTGCACCTCAAGATAGGGTGAAGGTGAATGAAAAGCTATGGTCGCACACGACCTTAGGCCTAGAACCAAATCCGAAAAAGTAGTATGGTCTGTTCACAAATTTGAAAAATAAATAGGCCAGAGAGAAAATCTGAAGCTGATTGGTGGTTCTGGAGAATATTATGGGAATCTATCTTTTTTTTTGGATTTTTGTAAAATCGGGACTGGCTAACTTGTGGGCCTATGGTCTATACTCTGGGTCTCTAATCTTGGGTCTACAGTGCAAAGTGAACCGAGTTTACGAAATAGTGCACTGCTAGGTGGGATCCACATGTTAGTGGCTTAGTATGCCACACGTGCGATGGTGGCTTAGACGCATCGTGCATGTGGCGCTAAGGTGGTGACCATGGCATGGCTACTAACATGGCTTGGGTAGCGATGGCGATGATTTGGGGCTCGATGGTTGGCCGCAGTATGGTTTACGATGATGTAAATGGAGGGGTGCTTCTAGATACATGCAACAAGGTGAACACGATGATGTAGCAAATCATCATCGGTGTATCAAATCATCATCGGTGTATGAAATTATCATCGGTGACGAGTAGTGACAATGCCAAGCAGCATCGCAGCATGGCGTACGGTAGCGATATTAAGCGATGATGCTTGGGCAACGGAAAGGTGAGCATTGGGTAAAATGTGGAACGACAAACAAAGGGGTGTGGTCCATGATGACTAGAGCTTATTGGATGGTGAAAGGTGGCGGTCAGACATGGAGCAGAAGACCTTGATCTCAGTGATAGCTAGTCCTCTACTCCAATTTCTTAAGGGATTTAGACAAGATTACTCAGAAACAAACCATGATGTCCTCAGTTTTGACAGAGATGAGGCGAAACGGTGGAACGGTGAAGCTTCCTCCTCGGCTCCAATGTCAGCAGCTTTGTCTTCAACAGATTCGCTGACTTCATGAGGCAAACTGATGCAGTGGTTTAAGGTTTCGAGGAAGGGCGATACTTGGATGCGAAAGCCATAGTCAAGGTGGTCATATATAGGCGGAGACGGCAACACAAGGGAGGAGTTTGGCTTGAAGACAGTAGTGGCATCATGGAGGAGACAGACTCCTTGGAGACGATGAACAACCTAAACTGATAGGTGGGTACCACCCATCAATGGCATAGGCATGGTCAGTGGCGAAGCGAGCTCACGAGCTGGGCTTGGTTTGGTCATGAAGAAGGGTAAACAGGCTGAGGGAGAGGGAAGCTGGTGGGGTTAGGGAAGTTGGGCTTTAGAACAAGTGTAAGAGAGAGGGAGAATGGGCTTGAGAAAGAGATTTGGCCCACAAGCTTTTTCAATATTTAACTTACTTTTTCACATCTAGAGAATACATGAAAATTCAAATAGGCCACAAAAAATAGAAAATGAACTCGAAACAATTCCAGAAAATTTAGAGAAATATTTTGGAGCATAAGGAACTCAAATAAAATAGTTTTGGGCTTAAATCATGTTTTTATTTAGTCACATTAAATCATTTATTTTTGTAAAATATAGAAAATAGTTTTGAAAATTAAGTAACATAGCCAAAATTTTTGAAAATTCAGATAATAATAATAATTTTATTTTTTTAAAGTTTGGAAATTTGTTGGATGTTATAGTAAGGGTCAATTCAATTGCACACAAAGTTATGTCCTCAATCAACTCAAGCAAGACTACCATATCCAAATTGTGCTCACCGCAACCACTTAACATATGATCACTCACCCCAAGTCTAAAACATTTTGTTTAACCAAGACCAATGACATCCTATCATGGTACAACAATTTTACAAATAGTAGCTACTTGCCACAATTCCATATCTTCTTACGTCAAATTAATAAAATTGATCATGTGTGTATGTGCTCAATGTACAACTAAGCATGGCAAAGCAATGAGCATAAAGTGGATACTAGTAATACATCACTAGATAATTTTCCAACTTAGGTTGACAATTGATACATGGCATATTATCGATCAAGGTGAATAAATGAACAACTAGTTATGTAACTACTTCCATAGATATAATTAATATAAAAGTAGCATGCATGTTTAGTTGAATAAAAAGTAAGTTTTGGAAGAATTAGGCACAACAAGATCAAGAACACAAGTTGCCTTGCTTGCACCAAAGTACTCATTGATCTTCATCCTGTTTATCTCCAGCTCCTAGATACTCAGTTACATGATCCTCAATTTCTTCATTTTCAGATCATGTGGATGACTTCCGATGATCAACTTCTAAACAAGAGAAAACAACAAATGCAAACAAACACAAATGCACTCCAAATTTGAAAATATAGGTACTAGAAGGTTGAACTTGATTTTAGATGGAATTTGGAAGGAAAACAAGGTTAATTGGAGCTTGTATGAAGGAGAATTGGCTCTTGTAAATTTTGCCAAGAAGGAAATTCAGAAAAAAGAAAAGGGAGAGAGACTGCAGGTCACTACAAGCTGGACGCATGGAATATTTCAGAATCTTGGAATTTCTAGAATTTGGAAAATATAGAGAGGATGATATGTAGGGTCTACGGGAAAAAGGATTTTCAAGAATTAAGGAAATTGGGAGAGGGCTTGCAGGCTGTTGGGTAGGCCCATTGTCGTGACTGAATATGCAAATCTGAACCCTCAATGTATATTGCACTAGTTTAGGATCATGCTAGTGCACACAGTGGTAACATAGATGTAATATCAACATCATACACAATGGAATAACAATTGTCGGTGTACTTTATGCCAGGGTACCCTCCCCGCCGCAGACAAGTAAGATCACGTGGTGGACTGGCGAGCAGGCGGGCGATCAGGCCCCACTCGCCGGGCGGCCGACCCATGTGGCGGCTCGGGCGATCGGCCCACGTGGCGCCTGGCGGCGGTAGGCGATCGAGCCCCACTCGTCAGCCGGTGGCCCACGTGGAGGCCGGGCGTGCTAGAGAACAATTAGGCCCCACTCACGGACGGGCGGCTCACGTGGCAGCCTGGCGAGCAGGCCGACGATCAAGCCCCACTCGCTGGATGGGCGGCCCACGTAGCGGCCTGGCGAACAGGCGGGCGATTAGGCCCTACTCGTCGGGCGACTGGCCCACGTGGTGGCCTGGCGAGCTGGCGGGCGATCAGTCCCCACTCGCCGGGCCACGCGGGAGACCAAAAGGATGAGAAGGAGGCTTCGCCTCGAAGTCTTCTTCCCCTGACACGCTGTGTCAGAGTCATTGATTGCGAAGAATTCTGTTGTCGACACGACGACGGTCCATCCCTCTGACGCCTCACACCTAACCCGTCGTAGGAAAGTCACATCCCGGGCGGACCGGGCGAAGCCATATAGTGGCACCGACATTAAATGAGGCTTGGGGGATAGGACTATAGTGATGGGTGTAATAAATGAATCGTAGAACAGTATGATGTCACCTTCTCACCTGCCCGAGCCAGCCCAGTCTATATATGGGAGCTCTGGTGCTTGGAAGAGGAGGGAAAAAAAAGGAAAAAACAGAGAATGAACTGGAGCGGAACGAACTGAGAGAAAAAGAAAGAGCAAGAAACGAGCAGAAAACCTGAGAGAAAAGCATTGTAACCAACTCAATATACATCAATAAAGATCTAGTAGGACGAGGGTCATTACCCACACTGGGGCCCGAACACAGGTACATTGGTGTGTTCTTTGATCTGTTGACTCCGGATCCTCGCGAGAGCCATTAGGGTGTCCGACCGCGAAGACGCCCTCTACCGAACCTTATTCTCCGTCCTGGGAGAAATCCTGTCCGCTGACAGGATCCTGTCCGGTGAAATACGCCGACAACAATAAACGACTAAATTTATTAGATAAAAATATAGTTTGATGACCTTAAGTTTGACTTTATTTTTATTAGGCTTCACAAGACTTATTCACTTAGAAAACAACAGCAGAATGGAAAACTTTGGCGAATAACCCATTGACCTGCCACATGTAATCGATAAGACTTGACTCGTAATAACTCGCTTCCTCATGGAACTCCTCCTCCGAGGCGTATATTAACTCCTCTTGAACCGATTGATTTATTGTCGGAAGGGTGAGTACATAATGCACTCAATAAGTTGTGTATAGAATGTAAGTCTATTTTAACTACAAGCAAGGCTTAATATAAAAGAATGACTGATATGGCTATTTTGCAATGAGGTAGTATTTTCAATTGAATACAATAAATAGATTAAAATGAAGAGTAAAATGAATAATAATATAATAAGTTTCTCACATATTTCTTAAGATAAACTAGGCGCACAGCCTGATCTAATTCCATTATTTCTATTGGCACACAACTCCCCCCCCCCAACTTTTATTTTTAATAAAATCAAACCCTTGTATGAAATTCTCAAGTATTGTCCACAATCGGGGACACAAACCATTGAATAGGTTGCACACTAGGGGTGCAAACGGATCGGATGCAGATGGATTTCACTCATTCCGTATCCTATTCCAAATTTTTTCTCGGATATAGAATCAGATACGGACAATGCCGGATTCGAATACGAATACGGATTACTTCGGTTGCGAATACGGAGCGAATACAAATCGTTCCAGATACGGTTAGTCTCGGTCATGAATAGTTAGTCGGATAATGCGTGAAAGCAGAAACCATATATGTCATGCATATTAGGATCAGTCAACCATACACAAAACTTTACTAGAACCTTCAAGACATATTAGTGTTTCAAACTCAATAATAGGTGTCTTCCCTATATAAGAATAATATGCAGCCAAGTATAATTTCAATCAACATCTGAACTTATATGATGTATAATGTTTATGTTTATCGGATCTGTTATCGGATATCTATTTCACTAATTTACACTGATATTTTTCGGATATCTCGAATATGCGGGTACGGATCGGATACAAATCGGATACTTCTCTTCCCATATCTTAACCCATATTTTTTTGGATAGGCGGATTCGAATCTGGATCGAATCCGGATATAACCGGATATCATTTTTTCAGATTCGAATCGGATTTTAAACGAATTCAGGCTTGGATCGGTCGGAAATTATCCGCTCCGTTTACACCCCTATTGCACACTCTACAGAGGTTACACACTTTACCCATAAGATATGATCAATCTCTTATTGTCATGTAATTGACACACTTCCTTAGGCGTGTAACTAAGAAGATCATAACAAAACCTTTTGAAAGCTGTATCGGATCGTAGATACTTTCAATAAGCCTAGTCTTACTATTCTACCATCACATAGAGTAGAAGAATACTAGGGACTCATCACTGGACTAGGAAAAATCATTGTTCAATATGTTGAGCCACTGCAACACATAACTTCTCCAACCACGAACACAGCTTTGTTTTCGACCTAAGATATCATGTCAAGATTTGAAAACTTACTGAGTTAGGTTTGTCCTATTCCAGACATGTGGTTGTATGATTAGCCCAGTTCAATGGCTTACAAGGTTAAGCCCTTAACTGACTGAGGTAAGACTTCCAATTAATCTCAGTAAACAATATAAATAAATTCACATAGAATCTCCAACCACATGCCACATAGACTCACCAATATGGTTAGAGCTTCTTGCCACTTTCCTCAATTTAAATTATTTACCACCTCAGTTGATTATCATGCAACATATACCATCAACAGCATCAACATCATTGTGTGACAACACATGACACATCCTTTTCACAAATATATCTATAGATCATTAATCAAGTTTAAATTTGTACTTTCAAAAGATACAAATTATTTGTGGCATGGCTAGGCAAACTACTCATGACATAACCAACCCACGTTGGCTTATTTTAGCGACCAACTAATAAATATCCATTCTAAGGTGACAAATAATCATGACATAGCAAACGACAAGGTAGGTGTAATTCAAATGGGTTGAATAACTAATTCTCAAACTATTTGAAAACAATTATAATTTAAACTATCATGCAATATGTTAAAACAAAATAGTATTTGTAAAATTGGGTTTAGCATGATCAAAACATAACTTGCTTTGGAACAAATCCTGATATTGATAATGAATCAACTCTTTACCTTCAAAGACTTTAACGTCTAAGCAAAATGAATAGCGAAAAATAAAATAAATACAAAACAGAGATAAAACCAAGTTCAAATATAAAATAAATATAATAGAGTGTTGTACTTGATTTTAGATGAATTTAACTTGAATAGACTCAATCGGATGAAAGAGAACAAACTCTCAAAAGATTCATCAGACAAATAAATCCTAAAAAAAGAGAGAAAGGATAATAGTCCTCTTTGAGAGACTAACAAGTGAGCTAGCTAGATTTTTTATTTTCTAATTAATTTTTATATTCCAAAAATTAAACAAAGGTAGATATTTGGGCCCTTGGTCTATGAACCATGTTTGTGGACACTAAACCTAGTCCATGGTGCATCTAACTCATAGGTTTGACTCACTAATATGTGGACCCACATGTTAGAGACACGGTTTATGTGCACTAAGTCTATCTAGATTGGATCTAGCTTGCATGGTACTAAGGTGGCTTCCACTTGGCATTGACGTGGCTTGCCACATTGATGACCATGGAAGATTATGGAAAAAAACTATCTAGCAAACCACTGCACTGTTTTCCCTCTAGGTTGTCTCAAACTGAAGTGGTAGCATGGGGACCAATGATCAAAGCTGGTATGAAAATAGTGAGAACCCACAATGATCCACGGCAAACTCAAGAGCTTCACAAACAACTCCTTGGCTCTACCGGTGTAATACCCCAATTTTTGAGCCTTTGGAAAGTTTTAAAATTAAAAAGAACCATTTGGATTTTCCTAAAATTAAAAAAGCTTAAATAGAATTATCATAAATGAAAAGATTTAATTTGACTAATATATAAATCAAATCTAATTTGTCTCCGCTAGTTGGGTTCCTTATGATGAAAGGAATTTTTTGTATTTTTTGAGATTTTTTAAATTTATTTGCTATTTATTTGAATTTCCAGTATTTTCTTAATTTAAAAAATATTTTATTTTTCTAAAAATTCCTCTAGCTGAAACTTTTCCCAGCCCATTTTCTTTCATGGGCCTCCAGCCTACTTCCTCTCCATTGAAGACATCTATATAGGAGATAAATTGGTAGAATTGTACATGCTAAAGATTGCTAGTCTTCATGGTGTACTCAACTGAGGAACCCAACTTACCTCTCATTTTTGGCAGAGTTTTCATGAAACCATGGGGGCCCATCTCAAATTCAATATTGCCTATCACATTCAAACCGATGGACAGACTGAACATGTGAATCAAATCCTCGAGGACATGCTAAGAGCATGTGGCTTAACCTATTGTGCCAAGTGGTACAAGTATTTGCCCTATATCGAATTCTCCTACAATAACAATTATCAAGCCAGTCTACAAATATCTCCATTTGAAGCCCTATATAAAAGAAAGTGTTGAACTCCTCTCAACTAGAAGGAGATTGGAGAAAGACAATTGTTTGGCCTTACCATACTACAGGAAGCTAAAGAGCAAGTTCAACTAATTTGAGATAGACTAAAGATAGCTCAAACCAGACAAAAGAGCTATGCAGATAATCATTGCTGAGATTTGAGTTTTGAACCCAATGACTTTGTTTATCTTAGAGTCAACCCTCTCAAACGAGTTAAGAGATTCCAAGTAAAAGAGAAGCTTGCCCTTAGATATGTTGGACCGTTCAAAATCTTAGAACGTAGAGGTTGCTTATAAACTTGAGTTGCCTCAATCTTTTGGAGGAATCCATGATGTGTTCCACGTGATAACTAAAGAAATGTTTGCAAGTACTAGAGAAGCGGATGCCATTGGAAGCCATTGATCTGTAGGAGGATCTCACCAACAAGGAGCATCTTGTCAAAGTTTTAGAAGTGGCAGAGCATGTCACGAGGAGCAGGATAGTCCATTTTTCAACTTCCAGTAGATTCACCATTCAGAAGAGGAAGCTACTTGAGAGCATGAAGATGATCTTAATATCGAGTTTCTACTCCTATTCCCTAGCTAGCTTGAATCTTGAGGATGAGATTCCGTTTAGGGGAGAGATTTGTAACTCTCCAATTTTGGAGCATTTGGAAAGTTTTAAAAATAAAAAAATATTTGGATTTTTCTCAAATTAAATAAAGAAAAAATAGAATTTTTATATAATGAAAAGATTTAATTTGACTAATCTATACATCAAGTAAAATTTGGTTCCACCAGTTGGGTTCCTTGTGCTACACAGATTTTTTTATATTTTTTGAGTTTTTCTAAAATTATTTGCTATTTATTTGAATGTTTGGTATTTTATTAATTCTGAAAAAATATTTTATTTTTAAAAATTCTTCGGGCTGAAACTTTGCCTGGCCCATTTCCTCTCCTTGGCCCAACATGTCCTCGGCCTGCCTGCACCGAACCCTTGCTATCGCGTGCAATAGCTCAAAAAATGTAAAAAGGAAATAAAATTTGAAATTCAATTGAAATTTTGGTTTTATTATCATTTTCCATCCCTTTTCCCATGTTTTCATGGATTTTAGTCTTTAAGAAAAGCATTTACCTTATTGAACCTTTGAGTTGTAATCTTTGAAAATCAAAATCATATAAAGATAAAATCTAAAGAAAATTTAATTAAATACTAGTCCACCTGCAATATGTTTCCTAAAATTCTCAGGGAAATGTGAAAGCATTTAGTGCTGATAAAAAATCAAAAATAGTATATAATAATATGGAATGGAGACACTGTCAGATTTGTATAAAAATGTACAAGAATGATCATTCTCTAAAACTTTAATGGTAATTTCTATAGAACTAAAAACCTTATAGAAAAAGTTTCAAAAATATTGAACCTTATTTGTTTCTTTTGGAAAATCAAAAACCGAAACTTTAAATAAAAAACAATAACACTATCGAATTTTATAGAAATATACATATTTATCATCATTCAAACATTTTATGGTGACATCTGTAAAACACTAAAATCATAGAGAAAAATTGCCAAGGTAATTAAACCTCATTTGGTACCTTAAAAAATAAAAATTAAAAACTCAAAATTGAAACAATGACTTGTCAGAATTTTATAAAATTGTACAAGTATGATCATGGTCTGAAATATTTATGGGAAGATAATAATTGCCTTAGAATTATACAAAAAAGTTTCAAAACTTTTTGAAAATTAATGTCCGCAAAATTAAATCAAAGGCCTTGTTTTTCCCAAAATGGAAAATTTCAGTTTTCTCCTTGGTTTCACTGACATGTGGGCCTTCCTATTGCTTGGCCCCACTTGACAGCACCTCACGGCCTTGGTTCATTGCCCCTGGACCTAGCTGGCTTGCTCCTTCCTTCTCTCTAGTTGAGCACCTCCATTCTCTTTCCTGTGCTGCCTGGTCAACTAAGACATCTCGAGCAATCACCACACTGCCGAGCCAACACAACTGTATTTTCCAGCTAATTTTCCTGGCCATCGAGCAATCTCTTGGGATCTCCTCACCCTCCTCTTACTCACCGTGCCCACGACTGGCCGACGCAGTCCTTGCCTTGCCATCGGTGAGCCCTACTCGAGCCTCCCCTGTTCTGTGTCTTTGTCATGTGGGCCCAGGCTGTTAGCCACAGAGCAAAAATTCAAATTAGCTAGGAAATCTAAAAAATGTTGAAATACACTTCCTCGTTTGGAAAGCTTATTTTTCATTTTTCTATGATTTTTCAAAACCGACAAGATTCAAATAACTTTTGCATATTAAGTCCAAATTAAGTCAAATAAATTTATAAATTCATATAAAATCATGGGCTTGTAGAATATGTAAAAATATTTAATTTTTCACCTTGGATCAGAATTTTTGAATTTAAAATTTGAATCAACCTAGTATAGTCACTATTCACAATTATTAAACCTAAGTCCAAAAATTATGAAACAAATTTATAAAAATTGCTGTGAACATAAGTAGCTCATTTCTGCACAAATATTTAAATTTGAGTTTAGTGTGAATTGAGTTCATAAATAGATTATTTTCAATGCATTAAAAATTTAAATGATTATAACTATTGCAAATAAATTCTAGTTTTAGTGAAACTAAATTCTAAGCCCTGTTGAAACCATAACACCCCTGTTTATGCAAAAATATTTAATTTTTAACCTTTGGTAGGTAGTTTAGATTTAAAATTCAAATGAACACTACAATGAGCACTATTAGGAATTTTTACAAACTAACTTCAATTCTGATGAGACAAACTTATAAAAATTCTAGAGACTATAAGCACTTCATTTCTATAAAAAATAATTTGAGTATAGAGTTAGTTTGAACTAAATTTCAAATAGGATTAACAATCAATATGTGTATTGTTGAAACATAAACAACTTGTGCAAACAAATTCAAAAATTTGTGAAACTAGTTTCTAAAACTTCCCGAAACTTGAGCATCTATTCCTGTATTAATGAGTGAAATTAAATGTAGTTTGTACTTGTTGTTTGATTAGAAAAGTTCTTGCACTCAAATGTAAATGCAAATAAACCTTAACCTATATATATAAAACTTCAAATATTCATAACATATAAAAACAAGCATAAAAACTTAAAAAATAGAACTTAAAAATATTTTTATCACCAAAAACTTCTAATTTAATTTATATTTTAATTTAATGTTATTTGTTTCATTTTATTTTTATTGCTACTTTACGTAAATTACATGTAGATAACGACATTCCCAAACCTGTTACTATCGACTTTGACTCCACTCCTGAATTCACTGAGTAAGCAAAGTACCCCTTTGACCATGTTGATTCCATTATTTTACTTAATTTATGTTATTTTTGTCAAATCTGTTATGCATGCACATATTTTCAAAAAAATTTCTATATTGCAAGTATTGGCTATCCCTCATTTCATGAAACTTAATAAATTTTGTCATGTCAACCTTTGAAACCCTAAGTTAGTTTTAGACATTACAGAAATGTCAAAATGGGTATCCTCGATTACATATGCACTTGCTTAGTCATGCTTTAGTAATGGGAAATGAAATGTTCGGTTATATTATTTTTTATGAGTTAAAAATGTTGGACTTGATTAAAGGTTGCTGATATTTTCATAAAAATGAAAATAAAATTATGATTTAATGTGGGTGAGTTATGGCAATAGCTCAATGTGTATGTGACTTGCACGTAGATAGGGGGATTTTCTCATCTGGGTTGGATTAAGGACCGAACTACGTGTTGTATAATTCAAGTATATCAGTACAACCACAAGTGCTAGTATGAGATGGCCTTAACCTCTTAAGTAACTTAGATTTAACTTTGTACATTGGAAGGCTATAGTAGTACAGACTTTCTAGAATATATTTATTCAAAGGGGTGCCCTCACCGTGGTGTTGGGAATAACCCCGCCGATAGAACGGTGTACGCCTTACTATGAGGAGAAATGGTACTATGGGGTGTATAACCATTGGTCGTATAGTAATTATATAAATATCTTCTACTGCTATAGTGAGGTTTGTTGTCACCAAGCTGGTGCAAAGTTAGGTCTAGGTAATATAATAGTTATGTTATGATAGCTTTGCCACACATAAAAAAAAGTGTGTTAATGAAAGACCATGTGGAGGTCTATCCTTGTGTGTGATGAGTTATTGACATTATTTACGCATGTGGTGCCTTGATTTGACATGGAAATACATTTGAAGAAAAGTTGAAAAATTTCCTACACTAGCGGTCATACCATCTAGGGGGCGGTATGACCAATCATGGCAACCAAATTGAAGGTGGTAGTTGCACTTGCCATGGGTGGTCATATCTTGGCGGGCAGATGATCGGTTTGGTGGTGCTACCAGCCTAAGAGCGGTAGCATCGGCCATGTGAGCGAGGATAAATTTTTAATTTGTGATTTTTGATGAATTTGGTTGAATATTTTTTTGGACATTGCTATGTGATGTGTTTCCTTGTTTTTGATAGTTGTAGGACGACAGTGCTAGATCATGGTGAGACGGAGGATGATCGAGACTAGACAAGGTGTGCCAGAGGTCCAAACAATCAAGGATCACCGGAAGATGATCGGAGATAGAGTCATGGCAAGCCTAGAAGACAATAAAAGGAAAAGATGCTAGCTAGATGTTGCATGGATCAAGGACGGCCGTCAGATCTCGGTCTAGTTGATAGGATAGCAGGTCTAGTTAGTGTGCTTTAAAAACCATGCAAGAAAACCCAGTTTGTTTAGCGGGTTTTGGGTTAGCCCTTGCATGACTATGCGAGTAGGTCAATCCTAGCCCTTGATGGAGTTCTCTAGGGTTGAAGGACTCATCCAAGGGTGATAGGTAGCCCAAGAGTAGTATAAATAGAAGGGTAGGGGTAGCCTTCCCCCTCTTAAAGGTTTTGAGGTTTTTGGTACTCCTTTGAGCTTTGCCCACTTTGTTGTGAGACTTTGTAAACCTCCCTTCCAGAAATACAAAACTCATTTCCTTATGCTTAATTTCCTTTACGCATTTACATTATGTCTTAAATTTTTCATTTAAATTTTGCACTTAAATTCTGCACTTACATTCTTGCAATTTTCCTTTATGCAATTTGGATTTGCCTCCCCTCCTTCTACATGCTTTTGCTTCTTGTGCCAAGGAAGTTGATTAATGGATGAATCTTCTTCAGATCATATCCCAATCATCTAGGCAGTCCATATATTTTTCTTGCAAGAAACCGATATTGTGTTCTTGAGTGAATCACTCTTCTAGATCGTGTTGTTGCAGTTTTAGACTTGTGTTCTTGCTTTCCTTGATGTGTAGGAGGCTATCTAAGATCATCTTGATCATCAAAACCCTATGAGCATGATCAAGATCAAGTTCTTAAGTTTTTGTTCAAACTTGGTGTGTTCTTCCTTCAAAGTGAAAAAGGTCCAAACTTTGACGTCAATCCTTGTGATTGAAGATTGAAATAAGTTTTTGACATCCTTAGGAAGACATCTACCAAGTTTTGTGAGTTTTTAACCATCCAATAAAAAGTTGGATCATTTTTGCTTTTGGAGCTCATGCTGATTTTCCTGCTATTCTTGAGCCCAGTCATACCGCCAACTCTCCGGTCATACCAAACTTAGGCCATACTGGAGACCCTGTGGTCATACTGGACATACAGAGCAAATGGCTCATTCTTATTTGCCTTCTTTGTTTGATTTTGTTTGAGGGCTTATTTGGATTATTTTGAGTGGGAGAAAATTTTAATTGGGATCATTCACCCCCCTCTGATCACCATCTCGATCCTTGAATTGGTATCAGTACCGGTTTTGCTCTTCTAGAGATCTTGAACGGTCTCAAGAGCCATGGTGATGAACAAATATTCCACCAAACCTCCCATCTTTTCTGGAGTTAATTTTCCATTTTAGAAGTTGCAGATGGAGTCATACATCACTGCCCAGGGTTTCCTGATTTGGTACAAGGTGAAGCTCTCGTTTGAGGTTCCTACTGATGAGAACGTCACGGTCGGCAATATGGTTGACGTTGAGGCGAATGATAAGGCAAGGAACATCCTCATACAGGGCCTTAGTCGCAGTGAGTACGATAAGATCTTGTTGAAAATATGCCCTAGAGGCAATCATAGAGATGATTATATTTCCATAAATATTCATAAACTATGATATCGTTCTTTGAATAACATCATGAATGTTGATTAACAAGTGCGTGACTTGTTTGTGAAACTCTATATTCATCTTTATGATGTTCATTCTAAAAAGGGTCCCTAGTCGATAATCATATGAGGACACTTATGAATAGACTAGCATATGTACTGGTCGATGGCCATATTTCACAAGTCATAGATATGGAGATATCAAACCAATAATATAGACACATGTTAGAGAATATGATGTTGGACATCGACCCACTATGAGACACTGCGAGAATGTTGTATTCTTTCATGTCATCAGTTGGTCTCATATATGATGTGTATGCTATATCCTTCGACTTGAGATTGTCGCATGTTCTTAAGATGTGTAATGGCTTACTTAGGAGTCATCAAACGCTACTCTGTAACTGGGTAGTTATAAAGATGGCTTTCGGGCTTGTCATGAAACATGCTACGAGACGTGGTCGATCAAGATAAGATTTGCCCCTTCATACAACGGGAGAGATATCTCTAGACCTCTCGAGTGGTCGAATTCCAGAAAATACATGGCCTTGCTACTCGAGTAAAGAGTTACTCGAGTCATCGAGTTAAAGAGTCAACTCGACGCATTTGGGGAATCTGAATCATGACATCGAGAAAGAGTGATCGAGCCATCCAAACAAGGATGATAACAACTCGCCTTGGGTTTGACCAATATCGTGAGGCAAAAGAAAATACATATAGGACATTATTGAGGTTCGTCCGATCTTTAGATGTACTCGGGAGTCGATATGTCCTGCTAGGGGCCGCTATCGACTATTGAACGAATGCTCGATGATTGAGTAGGAGTACTCGATGGTTGAGTAGGTGGGTGTACCCGATGATCGAGTAGGAGTACCCGATGATCAATAGAGGTACTCCAGCCATATCCGAGTGCACGTGAACATATCGGGTCGCACACTTAAGAGGCTGTAACCAATTCGGATAGGGATCATAGTTGTAATGGGATTAGAGTTTCTAATGGGCTTCAAGGATTGAAATTCGTCTTGGGACATATATATAAAGGAAGGATGTGGTGGCTTTGTTGAGAGGGAGATATAAGAAAAGAAATGATAGGAATTCAAAATTTGTGAGACCCTAGTTGCCACCCCTCCTTCACCTAGAACAGCGCAACCAGCACTAGCACTCCGACGCATAGTGTTCCCGCCCCGTATGTGTGGATACCTTGGAGGCCTTGCTGTGAAGCTTCAACGATAGGACGATCGACAACCAAATGACGCTCACAAGAAGTCTGTTGGGAGGCGTGAGGCTAGTATCGACTACATCTGCACCACCGCTAGATCGACTCTACTCCGCTCTGGTCCGCACATCTAGTGGTAATTGTGTGATCTATAACTTGCAGTGATCTTTTGGTTACGCGGTAGAAAAATTTTGATTTTTCATTAGAATAGCCTACCTGTTCCATAACAGATTTCTCACCTTCGATCTGCTCGCCAGATCTGAGTGACCCTCGGTGCTTACCATGAGAGTACTACCCAAATCAAGACTGTGAGACAGGATCAGTACAAGCGTGATTACAACAAATTTGAACAACACACTGATGAGAGTCTTGACGAGTGCTTTGATCATTTTACGAAGATTTTGAGTGACCTCCGAGCAGTTAGTTGCATATACCCTGACTCAAATAATGCTTGACATTTCTTGACCGCACTCGATCTTCGAGTTTAGGAGATGAAAGTGACCACCATCAAGGACATTACCGACTTATCAACTCTGACTCCTGACGGGCTTTATTCCCGACTCATGACTCATGAGATTGATGTCGTCTCTCAGAAGACAAAATCTCAGTCGATGGCCTTGGTCACCGATCCCACTGGATCAACCTCTGATTCTTCTGCTGGTTTTTCCTCTCCGCCCTTTGTGAACTAGGTGATGACCAACTAGAAAAATTTATAGAAAATGGGTTTGCTCTTTTAGCTCACAAATTCTCTCATGCATATAAGAGGGTAAGGGAGAGGAAGAGGTGGCATGATCACCTGCTTCGAGTGTAGTGGCCCCAACCACATTCAAGCGAACTGGCCCAAGCTGGAGAAGGGCAAGAATGACTCCGGTGGTTCGAGAAAAAACGACGACATCAACAAAAACCACAATAAGAAGCCTCCAGTACGTTACCCGACACGTGAGAAGAGGTACCACAACTTCTCGAAGAACAAGAAGCTCTTCCACCGTGTTCTTACTGCACTCGACAAAATCAACCTATCTGACACAAAGACCTAGAGCGATGAGGGTGAGGATGCTCTGCAAGAGAAGAAAGGCAGCGATGATTTCACCGGCATGTACTTCATGGTCAACGCGAACGGCATCAATGACTCCGAGCTCTACATTGACACAGACGAGGTACCCTCCTATGACCAGCTCAATGAAGTATTTTGCAAACTAGAAAAATTTCATGCTAGAGCTAGAACTAGGTGTGTGGAGCCTGAGAAGGAAGTAGGTACCTTGATTGAAAAGTTATCTTCTCTTAGATCTTCTCCTTCCAGAGTCACTGATGATTGTTCTTGGTGTGATGCCCTACTCGTGGAGCTAGAGAACCTAAGGACTATGCATGATAGTGTGTTGTCTGAATTAGATTGTCTTAGGTTGAAGGATGCTAGGAATGAATCTGCTAATGCTATGTCTTTATATGCTAGTTTTCTTCATGCTCACTCTACTCCCTCATGTAAAAATTGTCCTAAATTACTTGTTGAGATTGATGCCATGAGCACTCACCTTAGGAAGCCCTCAACTAGAAATGATGAACTTGAAATGCATACTTCTAAGGACCTAGTTAGCTCATGTGAGGGCTGTAAGCAACTAAAACTTGACAATGAATCTTTAAATATCAAGTGTGCTAAACTTTCTAAGGACTTACTAGTTAAGTCACAAGAAAGTTGCTTGCGATGTGTTATAATTGAGGGGGACTTGGATGAAATCCAAGTAGAACTTAGGAAGAAGCTTGAGGCCTAGACCCTTAGGATTAGAAATATTGCTTGTGTTTCGTGTGAGGCCTTCAAAATTGAGGCAGCCGTGATGAGGGAGAAAAATGCACATGCTGGTAGTTCTTCTCTTCCTGGTTCTTCTTTCTCCCCTCTTCCCTGTTCTTCATGTGACTCTCTCTTTTGGGAGTGAATATCTCATGAGCACTCTCGAGAAGTTTGTAGGAGGCAAAAAGAAGCTCAATCTCATTCTAGACCAATCCAAGATTAGTCAATTTAATTAGGGTTTAGGGTTTGACTACTTGGATTACGCTAGGACTCATCCTCCTACCATTATGCGTGGCTCCAAAAGTGGAGAGATTGTAGTTACTCCTAGGGTAAGTACTACTATGTTTAGGTCTGCTGGGGTTGTCCATGGGATCTCTGACCAGAAGAGTACTCCTTCCACTGCTTTTGCCTCTAGCAAGGCACAGTATACATGCATCTTCTGTCAGAAGGATGGACATTTGGTGAATCTACTTTAAACGTGCCAAGATCTCAAGACGTGAGTGTGTTGCTGCTCTTAGGGGTATTCAGGGCCATCTCCAAACTCTGAGTGCTTCTAAGACACGCACTGCTGCTAGACAGGTTCGAGAGTTTCCTATTCTTGAGTGGCGTTCAGGACTCAGTTTTCATGTTGTTCAGTTGAGTTTTAGGCCTGGAGCTGCTCGTGGTCAGTCTTTCTGCCGTCCACTTGATATTACTTATTTTTTCCTATCAAGGTAGATATCAGTGGCGTGAGGTGTTTCCTAGTAGGAGATTTGGACAACCTCACTAGGATGGTCTGGCTTTGCTCGACGGCGGACTTACCCAGTTCTAGCTCCTAGATTTTCTACTAGAGCTGTTCCTGATCGTGTGAGAGTTGAGTGTCAGAGAGACCCTAGTTTCTAGTCTTTTTCTTCTATGGCTGGTACTCTGAGGTGTCGTGTGGTTCAGTATTGGGTTCCCAGATCTTCACTTTATCCTAGTACCGAGTCTTCTTTCTCTCTTGTGTCTTGATCAGGTTCGTCAGATGGAGAAGGGAGAGGTCTGGATTGTTGACTCCAGTTATTCTCGTCATATGACTGGAGACTCTTGTTGGTTCTCTTCCCTAGTCTGAGTTCCCGGTGATGAGTTAATTACTTTTGGGGATGTTTCATCAGGTAGAGTCATTGCCAAAGGTATCGTCTGCAAAATGAAAATTTAATTCTTAAGGACGTTGCCTTAGTGAGTAACCTCCAATACAATTTGCTATCTGTTTCTCAACTTATCGATGACTCTTTCGAGGTAAGATTTAAGAACAGTGCCTATAGAATTCTTGATTCATCAGGAGGGTTAGTTTGCAGAATTTCTAGATTTGGGAGAATCCTTCATGCTGTTTTTTTGTTTCTTCTGTAGACTGTCTTCGTTGTTTGATTGCTTCTGAGTCCCATAATCTCTCCTTCTAGCATAGGAGACTTGGTCACATTAGTTTTGATTATTTGACCCGAGTTAGCAGCCACGACCTCATTCGTGGTTTGCTCAAACTCAAGATGGTCAAAGACTTAGTTTGCTCTTGTTGTCGATATGGCAAGATGGTTGTTGCTTCTCATCCCCAGTCACTGTTGTGATGACTGATGCACCAGGAGAGCTTTTACAAATGGACACTATTGGTCTAGCTAGAGTTCAGTCAACGGGTGGGAAGTGGTATGTTCTTGTCATTGTCGATGATTTTTTGAGGTATTCTTGAGTGTTTTTCATGGCCTCGAAGGATGAGACTTTTTTTCATTTCAGGGGTTTGGTCAGTAGGCTGTCTTTTGAGCTCCCAAGTGCCTTACGAGATATAGTAGTGATAATGGCCCGAAGTTCAAGAACTCCTACTTTGAGAGTTTTTGTGTGGAGTCTGGTTTAAAGCATCAGTTTTCCTCTCCTTACATTCCTCAGCAAAATGGTGTTGTGGAAAGGAAGAACAGGACCTTAGTTGAGATGGTTAGGATGATGCTAGACGAGTACAGTACTCCTTGAAAGTTTTGGGCTGAGGCTATAGCTACTATTTGTCATGTGTCTAATCGAGTTTTCTTGAGAGCACATTTGCATCGCACTTCTTATGAGTTGTGGTTTGGGCGAAAGCCCGGTGTTTCTCATTTTCGTGTGTTTGATTGCAAGTATTTTATTTTGAAGTCTGGGAAGCTAGATAAGTTTGAGTCTAGATCTTTTGATGGTATTTTTCTAGGTTACTCGACTTTTTCTCGTAGTTATAGGGTCTGGGGTTGTGATGCGAATAGGATCATAGAGACCTGTAAGGTGATCTTTGATAAGGCTAGCCTAGGAGCTAAACCAGATATATCAGGCTCTTCCTTTCTCTCCGAGACCATCTTTATAGAGGATGAGAACGATGGAGATATTGGTGTTCCATCTGATCTAGTCCCCTCTACACCTGAGATGCCTCCTATTTCTATTTATGCACCTTTGAGAGATAAGCCCTTGCCTTCAGACTCTCCTTCAGCAAGTGGCTCTGTTCCTGTCTATTCTGTTCATGAGGTAGAGACCACTTCTGTTTCTGATCCTCCCTACCATATTCAGAAAGATCATTCACTTGATCAGATCATCGATGACCTGTTTGAACGAGTCACTCGCTCAAAATCAGGCTTATCTTCTTTTTGCCTTCACTCTGCCTTTGTTGCCTCTTTTGAGGCAAAAGATGTTATTCATACATTATCCAACGAGTCTTTGATTAATGCTATGCATGAGGAACTTGAAAACTTTGAGAGAAACAAAGTCTAGCGGCTTGTAGAGCCCTCATCTGGTCATTATGTCACTAGGACCAAATGGGTGTTCAAAAACAAGCAGAGTGAGGATGAGGTTATCATTCATAACAAGGCTAAGCTAGTTGCACATGACTTTTCTCAGGTTGAGGGTCTTGACTTTGAGTAGACCTTTGCCCCTGTAGCTAGATTAGAGGCTATTAGGATCCTGCTTGTATTTTTGTATCCCAGGGCTTCAAGCTCTATCAAATGGATGTCAAAAGTGTATTTCTCAATGGCTATATTGAGGAAGAGGTTTATGTCAAGCAACCTTCAGGATTCGAGAACCCCAAGTACCTGAGCCTTGTCTTAAGCTTTCCAAAGCTTTGTATGGACTTAAGGCATACCTCTAGAGTATGTGTTGGCATACTTTGCGCCGGGGTACCCTCTCCGCTACGATTAGGAGGAGCCACGAGTGCTGAAGCGTGGTAGCTTGGCGGCGCAAGGGCGATCAGCCCGACGCAAAGCGATCGCGCAGCATGATGTACCGGCGAAAGCAAGCGGCGACCAGTGCCCCGACGTCGGCGATCGCACGCGTGGCGGCCCGGCGAGTAGATCAGCGACCAGCCTCGACGCCAGCGATCAGCGTGGCGTACTCGGCGAGCAGACGGGCGATTAGGCCCCGACGCCAGCGCATCGCGTGGCGGCGTACGGCGAAAGCGGCGGGAGATCAAGCCCCGACGCTAGGCGATCATGCTGCGCGGCAGCCCGATGAGCAGGCGGGCGACTAGGCCCCGACGCCGAGCGGCCGAGCCACGTGGTTAGCCGACGGAGTCAGAAGGTGCTCGGGGGTCCACTTTCGGTCAAGCGTGGAGGCGTACATCGAAGGAATGGGGGATCTTCACCTCGAAGTCTTCTCCCCCGACACACCGTGTCAGAACTATTGAATGCGCGTGGCTCTGCTGACGGCAAGATAGCTTATCCCTCTGTCGTCATGCACCTAACCCGTCGCATACAAGCCACTTTTCGGGTAGATCGGGCGAAGTTGGACGGTGGTGCAAAGAATGAGGCCAGAGGATGGGGCTACAGCGACTGGTGTAATAAATGAAGTGTAATCAATGTGATGTCATCCTTCTCACTTGCCCGAGCCAGCCTGGCCTATATAAGGGAGCTTCGGTGCATGGGGGAGGGGGACCGGGAGACGAAGGACTCGAACGAAAGAACGAGAACAGGAAGAGCACTGAGAGAGCTCAAGAAGAACCCAGAGAGAAACAGAGAGAGAGAGAAAAAGGGAGATAGAGTGAAGATCGAGAATTTATAATCCACTCAAAACACATTAACAAGAGCAGAAGCAGGACGTAGTGCTATTACCCACACCGGGGGCCCGAACTTGGGTAATATTGGTGTGTTCTTGGATTCTTGTCTGTGTGGATCCCTCGGGAGAGCCCGTAAGTGTCCTTCCGCAAAGAGCCCCTTGGCAGAGACAGCTACTCGTTGGATACTTAGTTTATCCCGTCCCATACCAGGTCTATGGTTAGCACAGTTTGCGTCGCTTTTGAAGTAAGCACCAATTTAGTTTCGACCTTAAATGATATCCTATGTGGAGGAGCCCTAACTTTCATAATAATTCAACCGAGGTTGTTCATACCCTGAACTCCTTCACCCACCAAATATCTCCATAACCCGACTAGTGATATGGTTTTACCACTAGATCTAGCTGATCCACTTGACATGTTCTAATTTTTAGAAATTAATCTTTTGGGATGAATTCAATAGTCTCAAAACAACCAAGCCACCAAACAAGTTCATAAGACATGGTCAAAGGGCGACTTACCTGGCTTGGAGATCACAAATTTGTCCACAGTAGGGAGCGGTTCTAGCTGCCCTTTGATATTATCTGCAAGATTTTCTAACGAGAGCATCAAAATTTTAATATTCATAAATTCTTGAATTGGGTTTAATTTCTAATGCAACTTTTTCTTTGAGAAATTTGTGAAACAAATTACTAAAGTGCTTGTACTTGAAATTTGTGACATTTTACTTGTTTACCTACATATGTTTGTGTGGGAAGTTGGATTATAATTTAATTCAGAGAAAATAAAAGAGAAAAACAAGATATAAATTTTGGATTTGTTTTCTTCTGTTTTTCTTGATCTATTTTCTTATTTAAACATATTGGCTCAAGTAAAACTTATGTTATTTTATTCTATAATTTTATTTACTCATTCATTCATCTATTTATTTATTTATTATTATTTTCTATTTTCTATTTATTTATTTATTATTCATTTATCTAGTTATTTATTTATTTATTTGTTTGTTCTCAGCCCAAAAGTCCTGACCGGGCTACCCCATTTTTTACCTTAACCCTAACCATTTATCTCTCTCTCTTAATCACCACCGCCTCGTCTGCTCCTCTCCTCTCACTCCCATCTCCTCTCCCCGACCGATTGCCTTCCTCCTCGCTATTGTTGCCCCTTTTTTGTGCCACCTCTCCCCTTGCGCTGTCGGGACCTAAATTCACTAATTCGACCCTCTGTGTTTACCGCACTAGTTCGGATCTCGCTAGTGCACATAGGCTCAACATTAGTAAATATCGCATCATACACAATGATAATAATATATAGACTCTATTTATTATATATAACTAAGTGTATGATCTTATGACCAAATTACATTATTAAGCCACGTAGGGCTAGACTTGAAATAAAAACTAAGACAAGAGCAGTAGAAAAATAAAAGACGTAGATGTCCCCTCAGTTTACCACCGACAACTGACAAGTCTCGGACCCTAATTACTCGTGTCCTCTTGGAACTCCTCCTCCAATAAAGGTGTAGACTCCTCAACTATTGATTGTGGTTGTTGGTAAGGGTGAGTATTTGGAAGCACTCAAAAAGTTGTGCACAAAATGCAATTCTATGTCACTATATGCAAGGATTATTCCAAAGGAAAAAAGCTAATATGGCTATTTTGTAATAAAGTAGCATTTATGAACAAGTACAATTAATAGTAGTAAAGATAGTAAAAAATAATAGTAAATAGTAATTTTAGCATTTCTCAAGTAAACCAAGTTTCCAATCCTAAGTCAAGTTCCAACCTCCCATGGCAATCTACTATCCATCCCAAGTTTTATTTTATAAAAAATCTAAACCTTCACTGTAATTCTCGAGCTATGCTCAATACCGCGAGCACGGCTATCTTAATAGATTTAAACTCTGCAGAGGTTATGCACTTTACCCACATGATCAACCAGTTCACCACACAGGCGAGTGATTATAACAAAACCTTTACAATGCCCTGTCTTAACCCGGTACTACCCGCTGAGGTTTCAAGACTGAAAGGTCTGGGCACCACACTTAGGGCCGCCCTCTTGTGCCATGTGAGTTAATCTGTGAACATGGGACTCACACTACCACTAGTAGTACTAAAGCTAATACATTTCAAATTAGTCAGCTAGGCTGTCCCACACCAGATATGTGGTTGCATGATTGACTCAGGTCAAAGGCTTGCAAGCTTAAGTCCTTAGAGTGACTAGGGCAAGACTTCCACATACCTTCTGCCTTTTGGCCCATTGCCTCTTGCCACTTGCCCCAATCTAAAGGATTATCACCCCAGTTGATTACTAAGCACCACGAACCATCAACAATTCAACATCGTTGCGTGACATCTCTCGCCACAATAACTCAATCTCATCGTGTGACAACACTTGACACACAAGTTCATAATCGTGTTCCATATTCCATTAGTCAAGATTAAATTTTAATGATTCAAGTACATGTGATGATGTGGCATTACTAAGCATACTAATACGGTCTAACCAATCCATGTTGATTTTAATATTAACCAACTATAGCGAACCAATCTAGGGTGACAATATATCTTGGCATACAATTAATAAGGTAGGGTATAAATCAAAAGGTAGATTAACTATGTCCCAATTTAATTGAAACAATTGTACACGTGAAATAATATGTAATAAGGTAAAAACAAGATAGCAATTTTATAAACATGGGTTCAACATGATCAAAGTACAACATGCCTTAGAAAAGGTCTTGATTTTGTTCTAGAACCTGGTCATGAGTTGACAGATCTTCCTCGGATGCGTCACACAACTCAAAGCCTATGTGAAACGAGAGAAAAACTAAATAATTACCAAAACAAAGAGCAAATGAACTCCAAGAATCAAATAAAAATCACCATTAAATAGGTCTCAATTTTATAAACTTTTAGAAATTTGAATCACCTCAATTGGAGCTTGTATGAGAGAGAACGGGGTCATGGAAGATTCAAAATTCTAAAAATTAGAAAATTAGAAAAACAAATAAATAACTGAATTATTTTTCTATTGGAAATTCGCTTTACTACATCAGCACCCAAACCGAGCCAATCAGAGCGTGATGCGTGTTCCACGCTGTGTTGTGGACTCGATCCACTAGCTGGGATGGTCCACCGTGGACCCACACACTGTGTCGTATGCCTACTCACGCAAGCACTGATGTCAGCGATGTTGTCACACCGATGTAACCAATCAATGCACGCCACGTGCTCTGGCGTATGGACACGATCCACTAGCTGGGCTAGGTTCACCGTGAGCGTAGCTCACAGCGTTTCGGGTTCTGCATCACCACGCGTCATCATGCGATTGGTTGCAACACCACCCACAACGACTCACCCAGTGGCCGACACACATCACGATCTCAACCGCTTGTGATAGATCCAACGGACGAAGTTACCAGTGCAGTTCTAATCTCTATTAGGCTACGTGACGTGACCTCGGCTGTTCACCTTGGATCCAATGATCAAAAACTCACCCGAGGCTAATGGCGATGTGGCGGCAGAGATCTTCACCAATGTTGGGGACGACAACAACGGCGCAACATTTCAACGAAAAATCAAAAAAATTCCATTAAATAAACTAATTAGTTTAGAGTGGATAAAATATCAAAAAAATTCCAAGAAAAATCTCAAAAATAATTTGGGACATTTTGAACTTAAATAAAATATTTTTGGCCAAACCTTATATTAATTTTATCTATAATTAATTAGTTTTTAGAAAAGGCCAATATACTTAATTTTAAATAAATTCAAATAAAATCCAAAAAATCCAAGAAATTTAGAAAATCCATAAAATGCACAAATAATAATAAAATAATAATAAAAGGGCAAAAATTAGGATGTTACAGTATGCCGAGTGCCACCCTTCTCCTTTGCACGCTGCTTGCGCCTTCTTCCTCCCCAGCGTCGTCTCCTCCTTTCCCTAGCACCGCCTACTTCTCTTCCCCCTTTGCCACTGCTGGTTTTTACCCTCCCCCATCCAACCGCCACTAGATCTGGTGGTCTCCAGGTGGTCCTCATGGGATCTGCCCAATCTGGTGCCCCTTCGAACCTCCCCACTCCACCACTGACCACTGCGATAGCTACAACTACTTCCACTATAAGCTAAGTACCAGATTCTTCCCCTCTTTTACTTCTTCTGCCATGGTTCTTCATTTTCTCATTTCCTTCTTCTTTTCTAGGTTGCCCCTATGTGGTTGCAGCTGGGCCTGAGCTCCAACGCCGGTGGCTGTCGGGACCCAAATTTACCAATTCGGACCCTTTGTGTATACCGCACTAGTCTAGAATCATGCTAGTATACACAGACTTAACATCGGTAAATATCACAATCATACACAACGATATAACCATGCATTTATTGAATATAACTAATTGTATGATCTTATGACCAACTTAATCTAACTAAATGTATGATCTTATGATTGTGATTCATCTATGTTGAGCATGTGTGCACTAGCGTGATCTTAGACTATGCAATATATACAGAGGGTCCAAATTTGCATATTCAAGTCCTGATAGAGGTGGTATCAGAGACATGCTGACTGTAAGTGTTAACCCTAGATAGTCTGGTCATCTCTTTAGGACCTTTAAAATTATTTTTTTAAATAAGACTTAAACTGAAAAAATAATATGTTCTTGACTTATCTCATTCTTCTATTCTTTTCCCTTGCTAAAATTTATTTCTTATCCCTTACCGGTAAGTTGAAAAATCTTACCTGAGTTATCTTAGTAGATGGCAAAGTTCCACATGTTAAGAGAAAGCACTGTGTGTCTGCTGCTACCCTGAAAATCATGAAGAAAGGAATCATCAAGCTCAAGGAGTGGATCAATGAAGTGTTCCAGAAGCTAGAAGACCTAGTGCTTCGAGTAGCCAGTTAAGACTCATTTGTGAGAGTCGTGTCTGCTAAGATAGGAGTGTCGCCCATGTAAGCGGTAGCTTTGTGTGTTTAGGTTGAATTGGTTCTTTCTTGATTGTTGAGTGTGCAGTATGTGTTGCATAGCTCTTAGGCTTATATAAGCAACCATACTAAGTTATTAACATTGTTTACTTAAGTTGTTGGGTAAAACTTATCTCCCCTGCATTTTAGGATCCCTGATTCTTACCTATGCTATTCCGTCTCTCCTAACCCTGTGAAGCAATCAAGCAGATGGTTTAAACTGGTGGAAACAACGAAGTTAGTGGAAGTGGAAATCAACCCAGTGAGGATCTTAATGATGGATCAATTTCTCAACTACCACTACAGATGGATGTGCATTGTTTTGGAGCGTTCTTGGCTATTCAGACTAAATTGATGCATGCAATGATGAAATTATCGCAGAATTTGACCAATCAAGCTAACATTAGTAAAGCATCTCTGGCTATTATCCATGATCCCTGTTCTACTTAAGGTTATCAAAATTCATAAGGACTCATTCACGACATTTTCTAGAAATGTTTCACCTTCGTATGTATGATTGGCTTAAGACAATTAAGAGGAAGTTATTCGTTGCGCAATGTAAGGGTGTTTAGAAGGTCTTGTAAGCTTCTTATCTACTGGAAGGAATTGCTACTGAATGGTGGAAGAAGTATTGTGCTGTCCATGAAACCCTACAAAAATATCATTTAGGAGGAGTTTGTTGCTGCTTTTCGTGATCTCGTTGCTTCACAAAAGAACAGTATGGTCACATTGAATCTAGAGAAGAATGATACCCTGCACCTTGTTCGATATCTAGACGATGTTCTTTGAAGAGTTGTCAATGGAACAAATCAAAAGATCATGCGTGCAATCACTATGGAGAAATAGGACATACCTCTAATAAGCATGCGATCAATTGTTCCAACTGTGATGGAAGTCAATCTGTGTCCTATGAGCAATATCACATGTTAATTTTGTGAAGGTCGAGATCATTGGCCAGCTCAATGTCCCTTGGATCCGATAGTAACTGCTGTGACTCAACATCAGCAAAAGAATCTTAGAGCCGCAGTTGCTCAAAAACTATCAAGAGGAAGTGGAACACCACTTGTATATACTAAGTCTTTTGAGGAGCTAAAGACGCGTCATTCTGATTATGTCAATCTTCATTAGGAAAGCAGTAAGTGGCCATTAACAATAGTATGTTTCTTGTGTAATGAAGAAGGTCACTAGGCTAGAGATTGCTCTACGAAATGATAAGCTACGATTCACGTGAAGGACAATGTTGATCATACAATTACGCCCAACAAAGCACAAAAGGGGGTACGCATGTGCTACAGATGTCACGAGAAAGGTCATTATTCTAATCAATACCCACAAAGAAGACAACCATCTCCTATAGGCATTATCATTCTAGAAGTTATCTCAGTCAAGTACATAATACCAAAGATGAGTGGTGAAGTTACAAGAGAAGTTTGCCCAGAGAACCAGTTGAAGAAAAGGCATCTAAACAAAGACACTACCCTGGTCAACAAATGCTCAAGAAGGAAGAGAGTTTGCCCTAAGCTCTATTATACCTACCACAAGCCCAGGCATTTTGCTAACTTCCCTCAGAAGAAAGCGACCATGCTGGTTCATTTTAATTTCAATTCCGACCCAGTCCAAACTTCATAGTGAATGCTAATCGAGGAAGTCTAGATCAATGATTTTACCCTATGCGAGGGTCATAGCTCTACTTGTAAAGGAAAAGTGATTAGTGATGAAATCCATGTAAAGGTTTTCTTGTTTAAATAAATAAAGTAACGGTGGTTGATATGCTGGTATGTGAAGTGTTGGAATAAGAAGCATTAATGGTAAATGAAAGGTCAGATGTTTCCCTGAGTATTCACCTGTGTTAATGGATCACCTAAAGATACTGAGTGTGCAAGGATGGTCGGTCAAATGATTCATTCAGTGAAGCTTGTCACTCAAAAGATTTGCCATTGTCAAAAAGTACTCAGTTATTACTCGATCTAACCTAAAATGATTGGAAGTTCAGTTGCTTATTGATGGAATAGAGTTCCAAATGAATCATATTATGTGGGGCATTCAACCATGAACGTTATTCTTGGAATTAAATTGGATGCTCAAACATAAGGTGGTTTTGGGTTATGGATGAAAAGTGGTGTAAGTTGAAAACCCTAGAGGTGAAAAAAAAGCTTTGAGTGCCTATAATTCATGATGGTTAGCTAATGGTCCATAGTGTGGAAGCTGTCAGCTTGGAAGATGTGCCAACTGTTAGAGTATATCCAGATGTGTTTCCTGAGAATCTACTTAGTGTGCCACCAAACTGAGAGATCAAGGTTGTGATTGAGCTAGCGCTTCGTACAGCACTAATAGCAAAGAGATCGTGTGTAATGCCTACTAATGATTTAATTGAAATGAAGAAATAGAACAAAGAGTTGTTAGAAAAAATGTTTCATCAGAGCTAGTTCATCTCCATGGGGAGCGCCTATTCGATCATCAAGAAGAAAGATGGAAGCTTGAGAATGTGCATTGGTATCGTGCTCAATGGAAAGACAATAAAAAAATAAGTACTTGCTGCCTAGGAATGATGATTTGTTTGAACAGTTAAGAGGAGCTGGAGTTTTATCGAAGATGGATTTTTTATCAGGATACCATCAATTGAAGATTCGTGCGGAGGATGCTCCTAAGACTATGATCTCTACGCGATATGGACAATATGAGTTTATAGTCATATCTGCTAGATTGACTAATGCTCTTGCATATTTGTTGAACATGGTGAATAAAGTTTTCATGGAATATTTGAACAAGTTTGTGGATGTCTTTGTAGATGATATACTCATTTACTCCCAGTTGAGGGAGGAGCATGTAGAATATTTAAGATTGGTTTTGGAAAAGCTGCGAGAGCAACAACTATATGCTAAATTAGCAAGTGTGACTTTTGGAAGGAGAAAGTTAAATTTCTTAGCTATGTGATGACGGCTAAGGGAGTTGCTGTTGATCTGAGTAAAGTGGAAGCAGTGTTGCACTGGGAACAACCAAAATCAGCTACTCAGATTTGTAGTTTTCTGGGAAGGGCGGGATATTATCATCAATTCGTAGAAGAATTTTCGACGATTGCTAGACCTCTTATATAATTGTTAAAAAAGGAGAAGAAGTTTGTATGGACGCTAGAGTGAAAAAAGAGTTTTTTAGAGTTAAAGAAGCGTCTAATGATAGCACCTGTGTTAGTGTTGCCAGATGTACAAAACAATTTTGATATATACTGTGATGCTTCAAGACAAGGTCTTAGATTTATATTTATGCAGAATGGTAAGGTTGTTACTTATGCGTCGAGGCAATTGAGGCCGCATGAAAAAATTTGCCAATGCATGATTTGGAATTAGTCATCAGCGCATGCTTGAAAATATGGCGTCATTATCTCATTGAAAATAGATATGGGATATATATATAGACTACAAGATTTTGAAGTATATATATATTACATAGTTAGATCTCAATATGGGACAGAGGAGATAGGAGTTGATTAAGGATTACAATGTTGGAATCCATTATCATACTAGTAAGGCTAATGTCGTAGCCGATGCCTTAAGTCGTAAGAGCCATAGTGCTAATATGCCAATGTTACATGATCAGTTGGAGTTATGCAATGAATTTCAGAAGTTGAGAACTGGAAGTTGTTTCTCAAGGAACCCTAGAGGATTAGATCAGAGATGGTTAGAAAGATGATGAAAAGATCAACATAATTAAGTCTGAGGAGGATGGTTTAAAGGTTGAATTTGTGTACCAAACAAGAAGGATCTCAAATAGTTGATTTTGGAGGAAGCTCATGATTTCAAGCATTCGATTCATCAGGTGCTAAACTGTATCAAGATCTTAAGGAAGGTTTTGGTGGCCTCAGAAGAAGTGTGAAGTTGTTGAATATGTTGTTTTATATGATGCCAAAGAGTAAAGGTAATGCATTAGAGAGCTGTTGGTTCATTATAGTTATTGAGGATTTCTAAGTGGAAGGTTTGCATTAATTATTGATTAATTCATATTATTGTAAACAGTGCTATGTGATGTGTTTCTTGTCTATATTGGTTGCAAGTCTCCAGGGCTAGGTCATGGTGAGGTGAAGGCGAGACTAGAACTAGGCTAGGAGAGCTAAAGTTTAGAACAGTCAAGGGATGCTGAAAGATGACTGAGGTCAGAAAGTGGTTGCAAGCTTAGAAGACAAGGAACCGGAGCGTGATGCACTGGTGATGGACATGACGGGCAACAACATAGACTGAGACTAGGTTCAAGAGGAGTTGAGGCCCAGAACAGTCAAGGAAGCTGATGCCGCTATGGTGAAGGGGAAAAAGACATATGGCGATCAATTGACTTGGGTCCGCTTGCAAGCGAGGATGGTTTGGAGGAGTTTGGATACATGAGATGCTTGGTGGCCAGTCATTAGGGCCACATGGAAAGGGCGAAGCATGACAATGCTTTAAGAAGGAAGACCGGTCATTGGGGCAAATTGGTAATTTGTTCAATACTGGTGATCAAGGCGGTTTGGAAAATCACGGTGGTGGCCGAAGTGGTTTAGGTCACGCCAAAGTGGAGTTGGATGCAAATTCGGGCTCGTAGAGTGGATTTAGCATTAATGTAATGGCCATTTTTAGAAGCATGCTTGTGTGAATGGATAACCTGTTAAGAGTGTTGGGTTTTAGGTTAGCCCATGTAAGAGTGATGGTATCCATTTGTGTGTCCATGTGTAGGGTTAGGGTTGCCTTCACTATATGAGGAGATGTAGTGGGAGGTGAGGCTTAAAGCCTTCAATTCTCTAGACTCTAGATTAAGGCTTCCACAAGATTTTGGTTGTTTTTGTGTGGTGTGTATGCTTCTTGAGAGTTTTACCCTCAGGTGAGAGACTTTGTAGTCCATCTTTATGCTTTGAAATAAAAATCAATTTCGTACTCAAGATTTGGCTTTTGTTCTTGATCTTCATCCTTTTTTATTCTTGATCTTTCTTATTGGTGTCTTTTTCTCTTGATCTTATGTTGTTAAAGATGAGTGATTGATGGATGTATCATCTGGAGATCATTACCCAATCATCTAGTCAAGCTTTCTCATGATCAAGAGATTTCTCAAGAAACCGGGTTTTGGCTTGAGAAGGAAGGATTTAAGATAGATCTTAATCTTGCATGTTTGATGGCAATCTTTTTGGTATTCTTGCTTGCTGGGACATGTGGGAGACCATTTAGGTCCATCTTAATCATCGAATCCGATGAGCAAGCTTAGGGCAAAGTTTTTGTTTTTGACTCAGTTTTGGTGCAACCTTTAGTAAATTCGAAAAAGGTCAGAACTTTGACGTTAATCCTTACGATTAAAGGTTGGAATAGGTTCCTGACACCTATAAGAATGTGTATAAAGTTTTGCTGGTTTTGGATTAGTCGATCAAAAGATTCTCTAATTTTGATCTTTTAAGTCATGATGATTTTACTGTACATATGCCTATTCTTACTGTTCACAGCACTATCGGGGGACTATAGCACGGTAATGCTGCTGGTGTTGTTTATTCTAGTAGTACCACCCTTTTAACATCTATAGTGTCGCCCGAGAGATGAAATTGTCTAAAATTTTCTTATTCTGTGCATATTTGACCTAATAAGGTTTTGGTTGGTCCTTTTAGGGGTAAAATTTTATTTTGTGATCATTCACCCCCCTCTAATCGCCATTTTCAGTCCTTCAAACCTTAGTTAGGGATTCTGAGTCACGTAATTGAGAAAGAGTGGTCGAGCTAACTAAACAAGAATGGCACATACTCGCCTTGAGTTTGACCAATATCAGAAGGCAAAAGGAAATGTATATAACTAAGCATTGTTAAGGTTTGTCCGCAGATCTTTACATACTTGGGAGTCAGACGTCATGCTAAGAACTGCTACCAATTAATGGTCGACTAAGAGTATTCGAGCCATGTCCATGTATACATGAACCTAAAGAGTCACACTTTTAAAGTGTTGAGACTTAATTCAATAGTGATTCAATTCTTAGATTCGAGTTCCTAATGGACCTCTAATATAGAGATCCCTTGTGGACCGTCTATATAAAAGGGGTGATGATTTTAGGGTTAAGAGACATTGTAGAAATTCAGAATTCCCGAAATACTAGCCACCACACTCTTTTGCCCAAAATCGTGTAGCCGACGCTAGCACTCCAACACATGGCATCCCTGCCCCGTACGTGTGGATACCTTAGAGGTGTTGTTGCAAAGCTTCAACGTTAGGATGGCCCACAACCTATGACGGTGACGAGGACGATCAGCAACCTGTGATGGTCACGAGGAGCTATTGGAGGAGGTGCGAGGCTAGTACAACTACAATCACATCAACATGCTACTTCAACTCTACTGCCATGAGCCCACGATCTAGTGGTAATTCCGTAATCGAAAACTTGCAGTAGTTTCTTGGTTATATGGTAGAAAATTTTGAATTTATGCTATAGTAGCCTATCCGTTCCCCTTCAACTCTAACCCCCTAGAATCAAACTATAACGTCATCTCATGGCTCACAATGCACTACACCGCTTTCATAATATTATCTCATCACAAACAACTTTCCATTACTCAAAAAGCATCAAAAGTATACTCACCTTGAATTCATCTTGAAAAGAGATGTTAAGGTCTTATGGCCACTGGATCAACGTAACACTTTGAAATGGCTAAAAACTTTACAAGCACGTTTGTTAGAAAATTGATTCGACTTATCCTCTGGGTGACCCGATGATCCGATTCAATACAATACTGAAATTACACTCTCTGAAAAAATAATTGGATGATCCAACTCATGTTCGATTTCACCTTGCACGCAGACAGAGAGAAAGCACAGCTCGCATGCGGCGCCATCTCAAGCCATGAGCGCAGTCTGTCACACAGTCCATGTGTGCACCAGTTGTGCTACCATCCGCTGCACCACCCGTGCCCCAATCGCCTCGCTAACCAACCATGCCACCGTCCGAGAGCGTAGCCACGGCCCGTGCCTTGGTCATATGTTTTTCCTGTTAAGGCCTTGTTTGGAAGGCCTAATCTCGCCTGGGATCCCTATGGATGGGCTGGGATTTTAGACTAAAATCCTGACCCATCCACAGGGATCTCGGCTGGAATTGAGCCTCCCAAACAAGGCCTAAATGTTTTTGAACTTCAATTTGAAATTTATTGTGTGAATAGAAAATTTCCGATTTGAAAGTCCTAATCTCGAATATTTTAGGTATAGATTGAAAGTTTTCAAATCAAAAGCTCTGAAATCATTTGAAAGTTTTTCACTCAAAATGTTTTCAATTCTTTTGAAAATTTCCAAATCTTAAGTTTTTTTGGTTGAAATCACAGCTGAGGAAGGAGAGGGTGAAGGATTGAGGGGAGGAACCCAAAAAGTTGAGATATTTGGATGCTAGAATGCTTGGATATGTGGATGGATGATCTGTGTCTGGCTAGCTACTAAGATGTTGCACTAACAGATGTGTAGTACGAACTGTGTATGTTACTACTACAGAATAGGTCATCACAAACGGTTCGTAAATCACATCATATACGGTTTTGTGAACCATCTGTAATCAAGTGTCAGTGATGGCAAAGAGTAATTGCAGACGGTTTTCCAACCGTCTGTGAAAAAACTCATCACAGATGGTTCTAATTTAGAACCGTCTATGAAAATTAACATCACAGACGGTTCTAACCTAGAACCATTTGTGATGCTCATCACACACTATTCTAACTGGTAGTTTAAAAATACTAAATTAGAGAGGACTTCTCAGGAGGTCGCCCATCCTAATACTACTCTCACCTAAGAACGTTTAACTTCATAATTCTAATTGGATCCGGATTTTTTTAACGCCACACAAGAACTTCCTAAGAGGTCACTTATCCTATTACTACTCTCGTCACAAACGGTTCTAGCCTAGAACTGTCTGTGATGTGGACTCATCATACACTGTTCTAACTGGTAGTTTAAAAACACTAAATTAGGGAGAACTTCCCAGGTCACCCATCCTAATACTACTCTCACCTAAGAACGCTTAACTTCAGAATTCTAATTGGGTCTGGATATTTTTAACGCCACACAAGAACTTTCTAAGAGGTCACCTATCCTATTACTACTCTCGTCACAAACGGTTCTAGCCTAGAACCGTTTTTTATGTGGACTCATCATACATCGTTCTAACCGGTAGTTTAAAACACTAAAATAGGAGGACTTCCCAGGAGGTCACCCATCCTAATACTACTCTCACCTAAAAACGCTTAACTTCAGAATTCTAATTGGATCCAGACATTTTTAACGCCACACAAGAACTTCCTAAGAGGTCACTCATCTTATTACTACTCTCACAAAGCACGGTTAACTTCAAAGTTCTTATAAGATCCAAGATTTTAGTGGTAGTATGATCACATCCGACATATAATGTGTCCCTCCTCCTTTAACCCCGTGAAGCACCCGAACACCGATTTTCAATTATTTCAGATTAGTAAACTATAGAGGTAATTAGCAAAATTTAAAACTTTTAAATTTATTTTCCATACTTTTGACTATTAATGATGCTTGACTCGTACCTCGATTTTGGTGTTCTTGTGCTTTTCGTAATCATCACACGATGAGCTCTCCTGTTATATTCTTTTGGGTACCAATTCTAGTTTGCAAATATGAAATCGAGCACGCTTGTTAAAATGGCTATAACTTGACTCAGAATCTGATCGGGCGTTCTTTGACTCGTTGGAAAGATAACAAAAGTAGCACCCGAATTTCATAAGTGCATGAAAATCAAATAGTCGGATCCCGATGGTTTGTGTGAGTGCGTACATCGCGACAAAATTCCAAAAATGTCGTTAGAGCCTTAAAACATTTCTCTCAAATTTTGAATTTGTTTCATCATTCTTTTCAATTATTGCAAATGGAATATTAGTTCCAATTATTTCAAATATAATATTATTTAATTTCAATTCTTTCAAATTAGAAGGCAGGAGAAATAATTAGTAATATTTATTATTTGTGGCGCTTCAAATTAAAACCGCTCAGAATGTTTGAACATCACGAGCGGTTTTTGGCTAGAACTGTCTGTGATGTTAGCCAAAAACCATCTATGATGAGTTGAACATCACGCATTTATTCTAGTCAAAACTATCTGTGATAAGTCCGAGACTTATAACAGATAGTACGGTTTTATCCAGTATGAGCTGTTGTGGTGGTCCTGGGCCACGGACCACCTCGCCCCGGGCGAGCTGCATGGGCTTTAGGCAAACGAATACGAATACGAACCGTCCGCCGAATACGGAATATGAACCGTCCCGCTCGACCTCCGTGTGAACTTCAACCAACCGGCCGCAGAAGACCGAGAAGAGGGTGGAGAGTCGTGCCGTGGAGAGCACAAAGAACTGGAACAACCGAACAAGATCGAGTTGCTCGCCTCAGACGCCAAGGACCCAAGGTTCGCAATGACTGCAAGAGCCAAGAGCCCGCAGAACAAGAACGAGACTCGGGACCAGATGACCAGCCTCATCCACACCGCCTCTCCCCATCGAGTCATCGAGATCGAGGTGAGAAATGACTAGTAAATGACACTTTGCGAGATCGCCGATTATGCCGGCTTCATGTTTGATAGTAACACTAAGAAACATAACGAAACTTTGTGAAGAAAGTTTGATCCGACTTGGCTGACATCGATTAGGGCTATTGATAAGTTGATCTTTTAGTGCTTATCGTGTGGAGAAAGCAATGAATTTTGTTTGTTCCTCCAAATACAGCATCGGAAATTCAACTCTTAAAGTTGGTCATTTCACTTTTTCACCAAGCATTGCCGACTACATAAGAGAAGCATCCTTATTCCTTAGTCATCACTCATCACCACGCAGTGATGTTCAACTTTGTATAATGGAAATATTTAAATAAGATTCTTTGATGGTGAATGCTTCACCTATATATATTAATATATTGGTTGTTTAATCTGAGTTTAAAATTATTTTACTAGCTAGTAGCTATCTGTCATCTACCGATACAAAGATTAGTATTTTTATTTAAATGTTGGTATGCTGCACTTATATTGTTAAAAAAAGTTAAGTTGGACCACCCATGACTAAAATCCTAGCTACGCCACTGGTTTTATCTACAAACCGTCTGTGAAGTTTTCGCTTTCATCACAGCATTTGTGGATAAAATCGTCTGTGATGATCGACATCATAGACAGCTTTCACCACAAACCATCTGCGATGTGTCCGAACACATTACGCATAGCTTTCATAAAAAAGCGATGCGTGATAATGTGTCCGATATAACCCTTTTGTAGTAGTGTGTAGATATGTGCACGTATGCTCTTCCTTGTAATAGCAAAACAATTAACTTTCCTCTTTGTCAAGGAATGACTAGAAATCAATCGATGTCCGTGAGAAGCTTTTCATTATATGTGTTGTGTAACATTGCTAAACAATACATGCAATAATTATAATCAACGTAGTGCAAAAAAATGAGAAAAATGATGTACAATATTCTAAAAAATTAGGGAAACTATAAAATTTTCACTAAAAATGGGGTAAAAAACAAATTCACCGGTATGACAAATCAACAACTCACTGCAACAATCAATACTTGTTACAAAATTTGGAAAAGATACATTGCAATAAACAAAAACATTTGTTGCAACAATAGAGTAAATAAGTTGCAACAATTTGAGAAAATACATACAATATGCCTACCTAATGGTGGAGACACCCGGTGATGGAGAGGCATAGAGCTTATCATGATAGATCGCAGTGACGCTAACAAGGAGCCATTAAATGGTAAAAATTGATAAAATGCCACCCCTAACATTGCCTTTCGCTAAAATGCCACTCTTCTCTCATTGACATGTAGGACCTTCTGTGTCTATGACAATAGGCCTGAGTGGCATTTTAACGAGGAACAATGTTGGGAGTGATGATATCAATTCTCCCCGTTAAATGCGGAGTCTCATAGAGGGCACTCATAGTGATGGAGGCTAGGATGCCAAGAGTTCACGGAGGCCATGGTCAATATCGAAGGCTCGGAGCTAAGCGCCAGTAGACGAAGTTCACAGAGGCCATAGTCGAATGTTTGATGCCACGACAAGATCGGGCAGAGAAGTCATGGCTATCCGAGAAAAGATCCGCGGATATGAGTTTGGCATATTGTGAACAGAAAGAGCATTCGCTCACATCATGACCTTGCGCTAGATAAGGGTGCGCTTGGTTGTCTGGATGAGGTTGATGGGATATGGCCATCCAGGATGGATAGGATGGAGTCATCCAGGTGGCTGTTTGGTTGGGTGGATAGGATGAGGCAGTTTTTTGTTTGGTTGGATGGATGAGGGTGGATGGGATGAGCCAGTTTTTTGTTTGGTTGGATGGATGAGGGTGGATGGGATGAGCCAGTTTTTTGTTTGGTTGGATGGTGAAGGATCGAGATGGCGAACAGAGGGGGGGTGAATGGTCGCAATTAAATTTTCCCCCAAAATACTCCAACTAAAACCGTGAAAAGATCGCGCAAAGGAAATCGTGATAAACCCGCAAAAACCGGAACGACTAGACAACTATGTGCATCCCTATCTTACATGGATGTGATCCATAAAATATGTGAGGGATTTTCAATCACAATCCTGGTTGTCAAGTGTCCAAAAGGAGAGGAATCAATTCAAATACTCCTTTTCTAAAAGAGATCAAGCCAAGACACAAAAGTCTCTTTTAGAAAAGCAAAAGCAGATATTTCCAGAATCTGTCTTTAGTTTGAACAGGAGGTTGGTGGGATTATTCTGCTCACAAAATTATGAGAAATTTTCTCCCTATGAGAAGATGAGTTGTGAAGATCTCCACCAAATTTCAGATCAAAAAGACATGTAGAAAAATCATCATAAATCTATAAACACAGACAGTCAGGAACTTCGACCAGAAAATTTGGGGCTCGGTTTTCACCTCATGGCACCCAAACTATGAAACCAGTGAACTCCAAAGTTTTTCTGAAGATGGATATAGGAGTCCCGCACAATCTCCAACAAAAATCAATCAAAAGGATTTTTCTAGATTTTTATAAAAATCAAAGACTAACTTCTGTGCGAAGAACAAGTTCTGAACAGAACTGGAACTTGAAAGAAGAGATGATCTCTACTCAATCAAAGAGTGCAAAATAGATGTAAAACCATATGAACACACTCAAGACATCCAAGATCAGCATTTAGAAGGAGGGGAGGCAAATCCAAATTGCATGAATGTAAATTGCGCGAAAGTAATTAAGAAGTAAATGCTGAATTTAAATTATGCAAAGTAAAGACATAATGTAAATGCGAATTTAAATTCACAATAATGTAAAGAAATTTCTTTGTATTTCTGGTGGGAAGGTTTACAAAGCCTCACTTCATGTGGGCAAAGCTCAAAGGAGCAACTCAAACCTTCAAGGAGGAGGCCACCCTCCACCCCTATTTATACAACTCTTGGGCCACCTACCACCCTTGGATGAGTCCCTCAACCCTAGGACACTCATCTAAGGGCTAGGATTAACCCACTCACACAGCCATGCAAGGGCTAACCCAAAACCCACACACATACCGGGTTTTCTTGCACGATTTTCAAAGCATACTACCTAGACCCGCTTAACCTATCAACTAGACCGCGATCCGACGGCCCTCATTGATCCACGCTGCATCTAGCTAGCATCATCTCCTTTCCTTATCTTCTTGGCTTGCCCGGACTCCGCCTCCGATCATCTTCCGCGATCTCCCGACCGTCTCGACCTCCGACGCCTCGCCTAGTCCCGGTCATCCTCCGCCTCACCATGACCTAGCACCGCCGCCAAGAACCATCAAAGACAAGGAAAACCTTTCACATAGCAATGCCCACAAATATATTCAATGATTATCCCAAAATCATTAATCATTCATAATTACTCTCAATGGTCCGATGCTACCGCCCCACGCGGGTAGCACTAGGAAAAGCAACCAACACTCAAATTGCTTCATACCGAAAATCCAATTCAAATCAAACTCAATTTCATATCAAACCAACCTCAACTCTTGTCAATTACTCATCACACACAAGGATAGACCTCCACATGGTCTTTCAGATGGATACTACACTAGTACTAAACCTAGCTGGTTTCTGTAATGTAATTTGCAAGGGTTAATAATGTTGGTTTCTCCATGATATATAAAAATAATACTGGGCCATTGTACCAACAAAAAGCTCAGAAAACAGTCAACAACTGGTTCTTAATGTCCAAAATCACAAAGCCTCATGCATATACAAAGAAAGACATTTGTCTAGCAATACAGATGACCAATACATTCATCCCGCAAGAAATACCACGCCCACAACAAATTTCACGATATAAACCCACTAAAATCAATTTCATACCCAAGCTCATTGATGATATACATGTTAGTCACACCACGTAACAAATCCAGCTAATTGATAAAACGTTAGAACTAGTTCCAATAAGACCATATTCATTGTTCCTCACATCTATGATCAAGATCCTCCGATCGTAAGAACAAGCACATTGTTGATTCCTTCTCAGAGGACCGGCTGGATCGGAAACATGATGATAACCTCAAGAATCACCCCTATGGCGATCGAAAGGTGCATGAAGTTCCCTATGCAGGTTAGAACCTGAAATATCAGATGAAAATTAACTTAAATAAAACATGCACTTATGTTGTGCTTAATACATCATGAAGATTGATTGTTCACCTTCTGGAAATGCCCAACAACCTCTGTGGAGTCGACCAAATGAGCCGCCTTCCCAAAGAAAGAGTGGATTCCAGTTGCAATGACGACAACTTCAATTTCACCATGCTTGCATGTTGAACCAGTGAACACTAGGTCACCGGTCCTTTTGGTGACAGGAAGGGATTCACTAGTGAGAGCTGACTGCAAGACGGAGAAGAAACAAAAAGAGAACCAAATTATTTGGACAGATCAATTAGGCTGACATGCCGATGACTGATATCTTGTGCATGAACGATATGCGGTAATGTGATTGCTTGATCAATTTTGAGAGCATCCCCCTCGAGTAGGCGTGCATCTGCAGGAATAATGTCACCAAGCCTGATGCAGATGACATCCCCAAGTACCAATATATAAGTATCCAGCTCTTGCCATTGCCCATCTCTAAAAACCTGCATGGCCACCCATGTATATTTTTTCGATAAAGGAAGCTTTTATTAATCTTAGTAAATTACATCAAGGTGATACAATTATACTAAGAAAACTCCCGGCCTCTACACAGCCAAACACACACACAAGAAAAGACAAAGGAACCGTCATGCAAACTACATCACGCAATATTGTCTTCAAGGCTATCTACCATCATAGCAACACTTGGACCGCGATAAAAGCTTCCAATGACAACGCCTCCAAGAAGGACTCGACACGCACACGCACTACCATTGCCATGATCCAACCAAAGGAAGGCCGGACTAAAGGTTTTCACCTCGAGAGTAAATCCTCGACTACAAAACAATGCCTTCAACAAGGCCATTGCCAGCACAACCAACTAAGGTCGACCTAGGATTTCTCCCTCAAGTCGGCACGAGATCCCAAAGGTTGCAACCACCCTCATTCCGAGCTAGTGCCGCCATACCACTTAATCTTAGTCAATAGCAACGGCCACCCATGTATATACATAGAAAGATCGACTAAATCAATGCATTCACTTGCATACTTAATCTGTCGATACAAACATTTGTTTTCAGTGCTAAGCGGGCCATGAGTGTTGCGTAACAAGATCGCCGCATTATTTTCTTCAATGAAGCTGATTGTTGAATTGATAATCGAACACGATGATTCCCGAAAGTCCTCCCAATCAGACCTTGACTCAAGAAAGAAAAACACCTAAAAAAGTCCATTACGTTACTTTTGTTGAAATTACTCTTTTCGTGGCATCCAAGCCTTTTGACTAAATCAATCAAAGAGCACAACAATAACGAGGCTTTCTCGAGGTGACAATAGCCATTCATTTGCTATAATCCGATGATCCACAATTAAAAGTACATATGCAAAGGTACTAGGTATTAACTTCAAAAAGGAAAGAGTGTTAGATAGGTAATTTAATACAACCACAAATTAGGAAAATAACTATAAAATAGGGACCGCTCTTATTCTTTCTTGTTGTAAGTCGACAAATCGTAATAATTTTAGTCTCAAACAATGGCCAAAACCATACGCAAGACATTTAAATCTAGACCCTAATTGTTAGACAGGATATACACGGAGATTGCATCTGTTAGACAGGATATACACGGAGATTGCATCTTCTATTTTTGTGCCTACCTTCCCGGGTTCTGTTTCTATAAACCGGGTAATGGTTAGCCTATATATTGTAATCATGCTATTCCAATTAATCAAGTCATGATTGCCCAAACCTTCCACGTCTTCATGGTATCAGTAGGGCTTCTTTCCTCATCCACCTTCCGCATTTCCGTCAGGCCGCCATGGCCGGGCGCCACACACCGACAACGCCGCTTATGCTGCTGCTGCCGAGGAAGCCCGCCTACGCCGAAAGAAGAAAGCATCGAGCGCCTCACCATAGGCGGCTACTGCCAAGACCTCGGCCAGAGGAGGTTGCTTGCCAAGAGCAAGCCCTGGCCGACGCGCGCCGCCGCCTCCAGGAGGCCGACGACGCCGCCAGGACGCCGACGCCGATGGCGTTGCGTTGTTGATGTTGCGCGCTTCGAGGCCGATGCCGCTCCGCTCTTCACTCCCAGCGCCGGTGTCTCAACATCCGCAAGACTCGTTCTCGCTGCCCTCGACCTCAACGTGCATCGTTCTCCAAATGGCGCCGCTTTCCTCCTCGCCCTCGGCAAGTACGCCCTCGCCGACCACGTGTTTCACGACGCCGTTTTCCCCAACAACCCCCATTGGGTCCGGATGGATCTGCATGTCCTCTCTTGGCTCTATGGCTCCATCACACCGGAGCTGTTCGAGATCGTGACCGCTTCGCCGCCGCCCGCCCACACCACCGGATCGCCTCGGCAAGCAGCTCATCGCAACCACGAGACCAAGCGCCCTCCTCGTCGACACCGAGTTCCGCACCTCATGCAGGAAGCCTCCCATCACCAACTACTGCCGGCGGATGAAGACCTTGGCTGACTCCCTCATCGAGTTGGGCGAGCCGGTCTCGGACCGCATGCTGACAATCAATGTCTTATGGGCTGAACGAGCGCTTTGAGTACATGCGCTCGATCTTGAAGCGCATCGCCCTCTTCCTCGCTCGCCGGTTCGCCCGACCTCCAGCCGAGGAGCTTCCATGACGCCGCCGCCGCTTCCCACCGCCCACGGCGCTGTCGCAGCCACTCCACTTAACGCATTCTCCGGCTCAGCGCCTCCCAGCCCTCTCGGTCCGGTAGGGGAACCGCCGGCGTCGTGGCAACGGAACCGCGGTGGTTCAGTCCTTCACAGACCGCAAGCAACGACGGGCAGGGAGTGGCTGTGCCAAAGCCAGCCCAGCAGTTCCCTCGCCAACAATTTACAACCCCCGACCAGACCATTCAGATGTGGCCGGTCCGGCCCAGGGGGCCGCTCGGCGCTCCTCCTTCAAGAGGGCTTCAAGACACCAACCGTCCGCTAGGCCGCCGCAAGACGCCGTGGTGGGGCCTTCCGCCTGTGGTGCTGGGCCGCCTCATGGACTCTACGGCCGCCTCCTCGGCTGGGCCACCGTGGCCTTCGCCTGGGCCTCGCCACCTCCCAAAGAGGTTCCCCAACAGTCGGCCGCCCCAAAGAGCTCTTCTAAGTGGTTTTGGGCCCTAGTACCAAAGAAGTTTTGTGGTGCTTTCAGCACCATGACCCTTGCTCCCCCGACACCCACTGGCGACTGGTATCTAGACTCCGGGGCCACCGCCCACATGGCGTCTCACTCTGGTATATTATCCCATTCCCGCCCACCCTCCTCCTCCACTCCTTCATCTATCATTGTCGGGAACAGGACCATGTTACCTATCACCGCCACTGGGTCAGCTCTCGTTGGTAAACTTCACTTAGACAATGTTCTTGTTTCCCCTCACATCATCACAAACCTTGTCTCTGTCCGTCAGTTTACCACCGATAACAACTGCTCTGTTGAGTTTGACCCCTTTGGTTTTTCTGTGAAGGACCTCAGGACCAGGAGCGTGATCGCCAGGTGCAATAGCTCTGGCCCCCTCTATCCACTCTGTCTCCATCCATCCGCCACCGCATCGCCACATGCCCTCCTCGCCGGTGCCTCTTCCCAGCTGTGGCATCGTCGCCTCGGTCACCTTGGTCACGAGGCTCTTTCCCGCCTAGTTAGCAGTTCATCTATTTCTTGTCATAAAGGCACCATCAGCGACACTATTTGTCATGCATGTCAACTAGGTCGCCATGTGCGTCTCCCTTTTTTTAATTCCCAGTCGCGTGCCTTGCATGCATTTGATCTTGTGCACTGTGACCTTTTGACCTCTCCGGTGCCTAGTGTTTCTGGTTATAAATATTATCTTGCCATTCTTGATGATTGCTCCCATCACTTATGGACGTTTCCTCTTTGTCTGAAATCCGACACGTTCCGCACCATTGCGAGTTTTTTCTCTTTCGTTGTCACCCAGTTTGGCACCACCATTAAAAGCTTCCAATGCGATAACGGTCGTGAGTTCGACAACTCGTCCACCCGTTCTTTCTTCCTCACTCATGGCGTCATCCTTCGTATGTCATGTCCCTACACCTCCCAGCAGAATGGCAAGGCCGAGCGCGTCCTCCGCACAACTAATAACATTGTGCGCTCCCTCCTCTTCCAGGCCACCCTTCCTCCTGCCTACTGGGTTGAGGCTCTCCACACCGCCACCTATCTTCTCAACCGCCATCCCACCTCGACCCTCCACTTTTCCACCCCTCACTTTGCCCTCTATGGCACTCCTCCCTCCTACACACACCTCCGGGTCTTTGGCTGCCGGTGTTACCCTAACACTTCATCCACCGCCGCCCACAAACTCTCCCCTCGCTCCGTCCCATGTGTGTTTCTTGGATACTCGTCCGACCATAAGGGTTATCGATGTCTCGATCCTTCCACCAATCGCATCATCATATCCCGCCATGTTGTTTTTGACGAGTCGTCCTTCCCCTTCGCCGAGGCCTCCTCCTCCTCGGCCCCTCCTACTAACCTCTTTTTGGATGAGTTTGATTATCGATATCAGGCAGCCAATTCCCGCCCGCGCGCCGCCACGATCCCTCGCCGTGTTCCCAATTGCTTCCAGCCGCACCACGACCGCGATGATTTCGCCGGGCCGCTTCGCCACCGCTTTGACCAGACCGCTGCTCGGCCGCTCGTCGCTTTGGCGGCTCGCTTGGTCGCGCTTGCCATCGCTCGTTTTCACCGCCGCCGACTCCTCGCCTGGTCGCACTTCTCCTGCCGCCGCCGCCGCCTGGCCCACCGCTGGGTCGTCGCCACGCCATCGGGCCACTCCCACCTCCTCGTTTCGCATGGCGCTGGGCCGCTCGCCGGTGATCGCCGCTTTACACCGCCAGTGCCGCTGGCCCTCGCCATCCGCTTCGCAGTGCCGTGCTCGTGTTCCTGCTGACAACTTGCATAGCATGCGCACCCACGCTAAGCACGGGTTCCGGCAGCCTCGCCTGAATCTTCAGATGGTCGCTGTCTCCCCCGTGCCCACCTCCTACCGCCGTGCTCTTGACGATCCGCACTGGCGCGCCGCAATTGAGGACGAGTTTCGGGCCCTGGTTGATAATGGCACCTGGACGCTCGTGCCACGACCTCCTCGTGCCAACATTGTCACCGGCAAGTGGATCTTTAAGCACAAGCTCAACTTCGATGGCACGCTCGACCGCTACAAGGCGCGTTAGGTCCTCCGTGGATTTACTCAACGCCCCGGTGTTGACTTTGATGAGACCTTCAGTCTTGTTGTGAAGTCGGCCACCGTTCGCACTGTCCTTAGTCTGGCTCTTTCCAGTGACTGGCCTATTCATCAGCTGGACGTCAAGAATGCCTTCCTCCATGGCACCCTCTCCGAGACAGTTTTTTGCTCTCAGCCGTCTGATTTTGTTGATCCTGCTCATCCTGACCATGTCTGCCGCCTCAACAAATCTCTCTATGGTTTGAAGCAGGCCCCCCGTGCTTGGTATAGCTTGTTTTGCCGCCACCGCAGCCTCTCGTTTTTCGAAGCAAAGTCCGACACCTCACTGCTTATCTCTCGACGGGGTTCTGCGACAGCCTACTTGCTCCTTTATGTGGATGACATTGTCCTGACTGCCTCGTCCGCCAGCTTACTTCGACAGATCATCTCCTCCCTGCAGGCCTCCTTCCCAATGAAGGTTCTTGGTCCGTTAAAGATTTTCGGGATTGCGCCACTCGCCACCCATCGATGTCGCTTCTCAACGACAAGACACTCTTGAGATCTTGGAGCATGCCGGGATGACTACCTGCAAGCCCTGCAGCACCCCTGTCGATACTCAAGCCAAGCTCTCCTCTGCCGGCACTCCTGTGGTTGATTCGACCCTCTATCGCAGTTTGGTCGGTGCTCTTCAGTACCTGACGTTCACTCGCCCGGACATTACTTATGCTGTTTAGCAGGTCTGTCTCCACATGCACGACCCGTGGGAGCCTCACCTCATTGCCGTAAAGCGCATTCTTCGCTACCTCCAGGGTACTACTGATCTTGGTCTGTTTCATCCGCGCTTACTGTCTACACCGATGCCGATTGGGCTGGTTGTCCCGATACGCGCAAGTCCACCTCGGGCTATGCTGTGTTTCTTGGTGACAACCTCGTGTCCTGGTCCAGCAAGCGTCCGCTGACTGTTTCGTGCTCCAGTGCCGAGGCAAAGTATCGTGTTGTTGCTAACGGCGTCGCTGAAGCCTTTGGGCTTCGCCAACTTCTCCAGGAGCTCCATCAGCCTCTCCAGCGTACCACTCTCGTCTACTGCGACAATGTGAGTGCTATCTATCTCTCGACGAACCCGGTACAACATCAGCGTACCAAACACATCGAGATTGACCTTCACTTCGTCTGCGGAGCGGTCGCCACCGAGTCGTTTCGTGTTCTCCATGTCCCGACTACCTCTCGGTTCGTCGATATCTTCACCAAGGGCCTTCCATCAACGGTCTTCTTGGATTTTGGTCCAAAGATGAACGTTCGCTCCACCGACGATCACATCAAGGGGGTGTTAGACAGATATACACGGAGATTGCATCTTCTATTTTGTGCCTACCTTCCCGGTTCTCGCTTTCTATAAACCGAGTAATGGTTAGCCTATATATTGTAATCATGCTATTCCAATTAATCAAGTCGTGATTGCCCAAACCTTCCACGTCTTCACTAATAAATCCCAAAATCGTATTCTTCAATCTCCTCCGATCACGAAACAGTCAAGCATCCCAGCAAATGAAGTGTAAAGGTAAAGACAGTTAATAATATGCATACCCTGTGGAACTTGAGGAGCTCGAGGATGGCGAGGACGATATCGCTGACGTAGCAGAACCCGGAGGCCTCGCTTCTTCTTGGCGTGGTGGAGCCCGCCGCCCAGCCATTCACAGTGATGTCGGCGTCGCCATGTTGAGCTTGACGGCGGCGCGCTGGCGTTGCCGCCGTAGAGGCTCGGCAGAGGGGAAGAGGTCGCCGAAGACGGGATACCTCGCCGACGTTGAAGCGCTTTGACGGCGTGGGGTCGAGGACGCTGAAGTTACGGTGGCGAGGCGAGGAAGGCGACGAAGTCGCTGGAGTGGAACCGGCGGATGTCCGCTTCCGAGGCCGCGAAAGGGCGGGAGAGCTCGAGGAGACGGTGGAGACGAGACTCACGGGTGGATGGGAATGGGATGGCCTTCGTCCAGCCGAAGGACGCACTGCACGACTGGGACGGCCTCGTCCGGGCGATTTCGGGGGATAAGCCCATCCAGCATCTTCACGGTATATCCTATTTTGTTGGATGACCTGATCCATCTAATACACCCAACCAAACGCCTGGATGGCTGTAAAAACATGGATCGTCTCATCCCATCCAGTTCTAGCCTTCGAACCAAACACTACCTAAATAGATGGTATGTATCGGACGCGTATTCTCTACAGTACTACCCTCACGTGAGGACGTACTGCTGCAGACTTAGAGACGTATTGCAAAGACCTCTGCAGAGAGCAGTATTGCAGAGGATCTGCAATCGTATGTGTCGTATCCGGGGATTGACGGGGCCCAATCGTCCGACGCGAGTCTCTCTGGTCGAACGTACGAGTGTACGACCCCAAGTAATCGCATTTGTGAAACTAGACACGCGTTAGCCGTCGACCGATCCAAGCATCACTACCCAGCCCAAACAGGCAAACACTAGTGTACTTGAAAGAAACGTAAAAAGTAGGCGTCTTCCCGCCCCTCCCGCGAAGGCCGAAATGCTTCAAATCTCAAACCGACCTCCGCTTCTCCAAACAACGCCTCTCCTCCCAGGCCATGGCCCAACATCAACGCCCGGCCGCCGCGGTAGAAGAACACTGTGCCGCCTGGTCGGACGAGCTGGACGTCGACGACTCCGACCTCCGCCACAACCCCCCGTCCTCCCTCCCCCTCCGCCTCGTCCGCCCCTGCACCTTCTCCCACCCGAGGGCCCCTCACCACAGGCGCATCCCCGTGCCCGCCTCCTCCGTCCAGGACGCGATACGCCTCGGCTTCCCCGTCTCGTCCGGCCCCGACCCCGCGGCCCGCGTGGGTGACCAGGCCGCCGCGGCCTCCGCCTTCCTGCTTGACCCGTGGCTCTGCGCGCTGCGGTTCCTCGGTAAGGAGCAATTGGTAGAGATTCTTGCCGTTAAATATTTCGCGTTTCGTGGTCATTTGGATGTGATGATTGGTCTCCTGGTGTGGTTCGGGACTCAGGGGAGGACCGCGCGTGGCAGCGGACTGAGATCGGGGCGATCCGGGGCAAGCGGGCACTATATCGAGCTCCTCTGGTGCGTGCGGACTCCTCCCTTGTTCCTATTTTCAGATGGCCATTTTGTTAGGGCTGTGCGTATTTTTGTCATGAGTTGATTGGTTTCGGGCTTCTTGGTTGTCGTCAGGTGGTCGGGATGGTCACGTTGTGCGTGCCAAATGGGCTCGGCGATCTCTTCCTGAATCTCAAGGTGAGCATGAGCATCATAGCCTGATATGTGGGTCTGTGGATATTCAGGGTTCTTGAGATTCTGATATTCTGCAGCGTTGAGGTTGGGTTTTGGTGATTGAAATGTCAATGTGGAGTTTAGTTTGCAACTTTGCATAGAATTGAAAAGGAATTGAAAAGGTCCATTTACTGATGAATCCATAAGTATGTTAGAAAGTAATGCATTCTTGTTAGAGATTAACAAGACCAGTATTTCTTGCTGTTGCTACCACTGGCTTGGGTGATTCTCACTAACGAATTTAAAATTTCGTAGTTTGAAACTAGAACTACATCATCCAGATATAGGTAGCAGGGAATTAGTTTGGTATGCTGGGAGAAAGAGATCAGAAGATGTTCTTAAATTTTCTAGACCATAGATCATAAACCCCACAGCAGCTAGTTCTACCCTTGATCAGGCCAGCATCATGAGTGACAGTACCAGCTAGTAACTGCTTTTAATTCCCTCTGCTACAGTGCTAATAACGATGTATCCACCTGGTGGGAAACAGCTTGGTAATGGAATCCCAAACCCTACTATTAGCTATTGCATTGTCCTCATCTTTCCAAGTTTGAATCCTTAATATAGGAAATGCTACATTTGACTTGAAAGGCATTCTTCAGATGTCATGCCACTGGACAAAATTTTTATTGGAGGGAATCTAAGATGTGAGGCCATCATTGTAATTATTTTGAGGTACAAGAAGTGGTACATTACAGTAAAGGAACACTCTAGAGCTAAATGCTATATCCTCTAGTGCAGTTGTATTGTATGTAGCAGGCTAGCAGCTCTTATTAATCAGTGGCTCCTCTTTTAGGATATTTGAAGCTTGCAGGGTTTAAATATAGCATAAATGAATGATACCGTCCACCTGTGGTCTGTGGCTGACAAGTGAGATGAGACAATTCTCTTTGATGGCTAGAGAAGTACAAAAGCAACTTGGGTAGAAAATGTAACTAATTTTCCTTAGGGAACCATTGTGTTGATTCTCCTTGTAACCTTAATAATTGTCCCTCGTCAACATATGCAGCTCTACTTTACTTTTCAGATTTTATATTTGAATCGAAGGCCATAAGTATAATGATGCAATGAGAGAATATATCACTTTTTTTTTTATGTTAGTAGCAAATGATAATGAGTTCTTTCTAGGATCCAACCGGCACAATTGGTGCTTCAGTTCACAAGAAAGTTATCACGGATGGAAACCTTGGCAATGGTATATCAGTTGGGTCTGTCATTGTTCTCAAACAGGTAAGGAGTAGGACATACAAGCTGTGAACAAAACAGGCTTCTTTTGCTGTCAAACTACTCTAGCGTGGTGGCAAGTAATTGATTCAACTGCTGAAGATATCATCGATTTCAGGTGTCTGTTTTCCGTCCATCTCGCACAGCATGCTATCTGAATGTTACCCAGCAAAATGTGGAAAAGGTATTATTCGTACCCTTTTATCTTGCATCCTTCAGAGCTTTACGTTGGCAATTTTTCAGTCTCATTTTTGTTCCATGATAAATATATGTTGCTACTGATGTGTGGAATTGGTTCTTGATTTATATCGTGATTCTTCCCCATTAATTGTCATTGAAACTAATACAGTGTTATTTCTAAAATCTATTTTGTTTTGCTATTTTTTAGGCTGGAAAGTGGGGTCTGCTTGCTTGTTTTAGACTACTCACCACTCTAAGTTTTCATTCATCATTATACCCTTGGTTTTGTAAATATCATGATTCATGAATGGCCTTCTCTGTGGAGATGAAATTAGGCCATTTTGATTATTGAAAAGTGACTTGGTTGCCCTTTTTGGTACTGTGATCTTATTGGGGGAAATTAGATGCTAGAGACTAGAGAGCAAGTCATTAGTATAAGATGCAGAATGTTATGTCAGTAAGAAACTGCCCCATAAAAATGCTAACAGTGAACAAATAAAGGTTATTAAAAGAAAACATTCTCAAAAGCTTACTTGTACTAAAACATCCCTGCTGTCCTCTGTATTTTTTAATAATTTAATTAAGGATGTTGTTCATAGGTTAGACTTCTATGCATTGGTCCTTAATTGCTTCAATCAGGAGCAATAAATTTGCACTCGTGTTGGCAGCACGATCACTTGAATTCAATTGCTTTTCAAGTCTCAGGACTAGAGAACTGTGTAACCTTCTTTTTCCAGCAGTTTCACAATGATGTCTTCACTTGTAAACTGCAATTACAGTGCCCTTGAACATATCAACGTGTTCATTGTATCAGAAGTTCTCTTAAGACATGGAGGTATAGTGATGTTCACATTTTCAGGTTCTGCCAGAGGACAGCGCTTCCGCATCTAAACAAAATTTGAATATTGCAAACACAAGATGTTCACAACCTAGTCTAGGTGGGAGTTCAGTCATGTCTGTATATGGAGATTGTACTCAAGCCACTACCAATGAAAAGCTGAGGCGACTCTTTGATGGTGAATGGATGGTCCAAAGTAGCAAAAAGCTGAAGAGTGATGCAATAATTCCTGATGACAATGATGCAAGGACTATCAACAGTAGCAATGGTTTAGAGAATAATCTGAACATTGGTCTGGATGATATAGCAGAAGGGTTTCAGAGTGAGCATACTTCAAGGAAACTCAATGAGCATCAGCAAAAGGACTTCGATACTGCAAATGCGGGTGCTGTCCAGCCAACTCAACTAAATTGTTGTACGCCTGTCACTAATGCTACTGCCATCAGCGGATCATTGCTTTCCAACCCAAAGAAGTTGGTTTCAGTGGCTTCTGTAGCAGAATGGACGGATGAGCAGCTGGCTGAACTGTTCGTTGACTACTAACATCCGCATAAGAGTGCATATTTCATCAAGGACTTAGCTAGATTCGGTACTCAAGTTGAAGTTATCTCATGGGTGTGAAGAAGCTTGGCAGAATTATGCGAGATTCATCAAGGACTTGCACCTTGTGTAACATCCAAAAATTTGCAATTCTTTAATGAAGGATTTATATCAGATTTTATGAATTTTCAGCATTTAATTAATGTTTTTTTGCTATTTTCGGATTTAAAGAAATAATCTATTTGAGAAAAATAAAGTCAAAGCAATGCTGGAAATAATTTTCCTAAGTTAAAATGTTCCAAAGAATTTTTTAGAGTTTTTTTTCCAGATTTTTTGAACTCCATTTGATATTTTCTATAAAGCAATATATAATTCTGACATTATTTAAATTGGAAAACAAATTTAAAAGCCTATTTTTCCCTTCAGCTAAAGCTTGGTTTCTTCTCAGCTTGTTTTTCTCTTCGCCCGACTAGTCACCCTTCCCTCTTCTCTTTGGGCGCTTGGTCTAACTAGGGTCGAACGAGCCGAGCCGAGTCTTACTCGGCTTTGGCAAGGCTCGATGAGATGGCGAGTCGAGCCAGGCTTGGCTCAGCTCGAGGTCGGCTCGCGAGCCGGCTCGTTGGCTCGCTGAGCCAAGCATTAAACTAGACTAGAAGGAAATACGTTTTCAATCACAGGAGGCGTCTTTTACCGATTGAACTGGAGACCTCCTTCCGTCGCTGACAAGGAGGACCCACACGGTAGTGACCCGAAGTAGAGCCTCGGCTAGGGCGCACTGGCGAGGGAAGCTCTGGCGATCTTCCGGCGAAGGTGAGGACATGGGAAGGAAGGGCTCGACGATGCGCACACGATGGTAGAACCGATTTGACCGGGGATGAGTCGGAGTGAGCTGGAATCGAGCTCAAGCGGCAGCGGCAATGGCGGCTCAGCCGGGAGCAAAAACGAAGGTTAACGAGCTGGAATGGGTAGCATATTTAGCATCAGGGAATCACGGCGGTTCCATTTTGGTGTTTCTTTTTGTTAGGGATGATCGGAGCTGAGGAAGGAGGCGTACGGCTGCGGCTTGATTTCGCATGAAGAGCTCAAGATGTTTTTGAGGGCTTTTGATTCTCTAGGCTTGATGATGCTAAGGCTTGAAGGAATTTGGATTTGATGCACTGGTTCAGCTGAATTTTTGTGCTACTCGAGCTTTGGTTGCTTCGGCCATGGCGGAAAAGAGCAGGACTTTGGGCGCTTGGATGGAAGAGAGAAAGAGGAAAATGAGGGGAAGTGTAGCGCGGCTTCTGGCGATCACTTGGCGCTTTCTATAGCTGCGGGGGATGGAGGAACCGACCTCAGGTGAGCTCGCCTCAGATGAAGTCATGATGGGTCAGGGTCGCACATGACGAGGCATGCATGATGGCGCCAGGAAACACGGAGGAGATGGCCGCGTGGAGGAGACGTGGTAGAGGATCACTGGTCAGGCAACATTCAAGGTCGAGGAGGACGCGAGCTACAAACGGCGCTGATGGAATTGCTCGGGGACATCAGTGGCGAGAGGAAGAAGAAGGTTAGGAGGTCAGGGCCCGATGAGAAACTCGAGACGCTGGTCGAGCCACGAGCCATGAGCTAATTTTCCCAATTTCTAGGTCTAACCGCCTATTCCCTCCAACATGGCCTCCCCGCCTCCCTACGAGGCGATTGGCCCTTGGTCAAGTGCACGCACGCTCTCCCTTTGTATCTTCAACCTTCAGACAAAGTGTTTTTCTCTTCCTCCATTGTTTCTCGGATAAAGCTTCCAAAATCTGTGTTTTTCGCATCAAAATTTCACCAAACCATGTGCAATCAGATCATCATCTTATCCTCTCAAACCAAATAATCACGAGAATTCCCAGCTATTTGGCGAGATAAGCCCCAAACTAGCTGTTATCTCTTTCTTGTTGAATTTCATGCTTACCCGAGTTCTCCCCGCTATAAAAGCCACCCCGTGATCGCAACTCCTCAAGCAACCCATTTTGCCAACTCTCTGGCCTCTCGCTTCTTCGCTTGCTTGAATAGGCGAAACTCCGGTCACCTACTTCATTGCCGTCGTCCGCTTTTCTTCCTCATTGCCACCACCCTGAGCTCCAATCACGAACCGCCCACGCCATGAGGTGTGCCTTGTCTCCCTCTTCCTTTTCTCCTCTCTTTTCCACCCTTCCTCATGATGTTTTTCTATTTTTGTTATCGTCAGACACTTTATCTACGGCCGCCGCCGCCTTCACCATCATCGCCGAATACTACCATCGCCACGGCCAGTGCCTTGCCAAAGAAGCACCACTGGCATGCCCCGCCATCATTGCCGCCCTCAGCTACCCCCGCCAATGTGTGCCCTAGCGCATGCTCGACCGAAGCCAAGTTGGTGGAGTAGCACAGGAATAGAGAGGAGAGAAGAAAAAAAAGAGAAAAAAGAAAAGAAAACAAAAAATAAAAAGGACAAAAGAAAATATTTATGTGCTGATGTCATAAATCCGAATTTTCTTTAGAAGAATAGTACCAAAATTCCAAAAATTCCTTGCTTTCACTTTTTCCATATTTTAAATTTTTTGAGAGCCTATTGTCCTCCATTTGAACTCCGAATTCAATTATTCAAAATTTTAAATTCATCAAATTCAAATTCTACCTTCTAGCATCAATTTTGTCATTCTTAGATTTTATTTGAATTTATTTTATTTAGTTTTGTTCGCTTTTCACACGAGATTTTGTCACGAGAGAAGGCTAGCCGATGTCGGACCCTGATATGCAATCCAAACCCTTCAGGTATACCGCACTAGTCCAGATCACGCTTAGTGCACACAAGGAAACATAGATGACATATCATTCCATACATCAAATAACTAAGAAAAAGCAAATTATTATTGAATAGAGCAATCGACCTTATGGTCAATGTTCATACACTAAAGCCTCATAGCTTAAGAAACAAATAAAACTCATTGCAAATGAAATATAATAACTTTAGGCCATTCGACATGCCACAGGCAATCGTCTGGAGAACGCCTTCCTAGTCCACGTAGTCTTCATAGTATTCCTCCTCTTGATATTCATTACCTTGTCCTTCCTCAGCCACTGAACAACATGGGCATAAAGCCGTGAGTACAACACGTACTCAACAAGCCGAGGGAAATGATGCAATATATTTATGCACGGCTTGACAAAGGATAGTCATATGGTTCTTTGCGTAAAGCAATAACTTGAATTGAAATACAAGAATAGATTGAAAGCATATTGATGAAAACAATAATGAATAATGGTAAATCAATGGTAGACAACATGAACAAAATGACGAGGCATCACCCTACATCATTCGAAACAAGTATCAACCACACAATTCAACAGTATAGCTTGAGACAACAAAATAACAGCAAACTCCCTGTTCACATCCCAACAATTCCACATTTCATTAAACACTCTATACCCCGTGTGAAATCCCTGCTTGTCCATGACCATGACACGGCTATTCAATAGTTTGACACTCGCAGAGGTTGTACAATTTTACCCACAAGACATGAACATCTCTTAGTGCAATCGATATTAACACACTTCCTTTGGTGTGTCGCAGAGATATCATGACAAAGTCTTTACAATGCACGCCTAAACTTGGTATCGCCTCTAAGGTTTCGCCCTCTGGGCCCCTCTTGAGCCATGTGAATCTACCCGCATAACCCGAACCCACACAAACATTTGGCAAGTACTCAAGACTAAACATTGCAAATTAATCGACTAGGTCTGTCCCATACCTGACTTGTGGTTGCACGGTTAGGCCCAGCCTCAATGGCGCACAAGATTAAGTCCTTAAATTATCTCAAGCAAGACAACCACATCCCAATGTGCCGATAGCACCCCTTTATCGCACGATCACTTGCTCGAGGGAAAACATTTTGTTCAACCAAGATCAATGGCATTCCCTTCCATGGTACAACAAGTTTTACAACAGTGGTCGACGACCACAATTACATATCTCATTATGTCAAGATTAACATTAGTTCACAGGTGCTATGAAACCTAACGTACGACTGAGCAGGTCTAAGCATTAGCTACGTTAACCCAATGTTGGTATTATGACTATGTCCAACTAGTAATGTTCCAACCTAAGGTTAACAATGGATACATGGCATTCCAATAATCAAGGTGGCATACTGGCAATCAGGTAAATAGCTACTCCCGTAAACTAATCATTGATACACAAATAGCATGCAATTGTATAAAACAAATTAATTTTGCAAACATAGGTACAACATGGTCAAAGGACTACGACTTGCCTTCGTCGACGAGGTGCGATAAGCTACTCTGAAAATCTTCTCCTCATATGCATTTATTTATCGCTTCTTCAACTACGCAAAACGGACACCTAAAAGAATAAAATAAATTTAGAAGAAACTAAAAATTGTAATAAAAATACTGACAGATAGAGGATGAATTTAGATGAATTTAGCAATTGGAATCATTCGATTCGGAGTTACGACGGAGGAGAAACAATTGTTTGAATTCTCAAAATCCTGAAAATTAGAAAACCGAGGAATATTCTTTGGAATCTTTTCTTTTCCAGCATTTCCTGGTTTTCTTGTCTCTCTTCCATGGGGACCCCATGCGTCATAAGCTAGAGGCCTTCTTCTCCATACGTTCTGTGCACAGAACAACAATGGAGGAAGTAGCGCAACTGATTGAAGGGAGGGGAGGGACTCCAGCCGGCCAGGGAAGGGGCGGCTACCATGGGGGGTGCGGCGCCAGAGAGGGCAGCAACCGGCGGCAGGGAGGGGCGGCGCGGCTGGGTGTACAGGTCGCGGCCATGGCGCAGGAAACAGCGCGGGGAGGCGTCAGTCGCAGCGGCCGGCTGGGGCACGGTGACCGGCGACCAAGGGGTGGCGCGGGCACGGAAAGGGGTGGCAAAGCTCATGCTCATAGTGGCCGGCGGCGAGAAGACCCGAGGCAGCGGCAACGGCGACGAGCCACGACGGCGAAAAACGGGCCGACGGCATGACGTTCAAATCCGCACAAAAACTCGAAATTTCGCAAAACTAAAGAGAGCATCGCGTAGATAATGACAAGGTGATTCTACGGCTAAAAGGAATTGCGCTAGAAGTTACCGGATTGGAAGGAATCGACAATGAACTGAGCGACGGCCGACAACGAACAAACTCGAAATCCGAGGTCAAACTGCATCGAAAATCAAATCCTCTTGATTGGTTGTCTTCCTGGAAGCAAATGGCACAAAGTGACGCGGTTGGTTTGCCGGAAAACTCACCGGAGCAAAAGATGGCTCGCCGGTGTCTTTAGTGGACGTCGGGCGTACGGTTTTCTCGCGTTTTGGGATGGGAAACAACACAGGAATAATGGGGCAAGGTGAGCACGGGGTAGAGGACGTCGATACGCATGTTTGAGAAGTGGAAGCTCGTCGTTTCGTTGAGAAACGGCCGAGATATTGAAGTTTGAGTGCGTTTCGGTTTCTGCGCATTTAATCAAATTCCGGCGGGTTAAAAGATGAATGGTCATGAAAAATGGATTCTCCTCATCTCCCTCTTCGCAACGGATCCATCCATGCATGATTTGGTGGAGGAAATGAGGAGTTATGGGTGTTTGAAGTTGGAAAGCCATGGTACGTGCTTACTGGAAATCAGCCTGGCTGGAGGTAGAAGAAGGTGAACAGTACTGCCACGTGTCGCTGTATTATTGGTTGGAAGAAATGAAAAGATAAAAGCGCGAAGAATAAAATAGTAAAAATAATCTAAAAATTCTGGAAAAATTCCTAAAAATACTAGAGATTATTTGGAACCCAATAAAATTGGTTTCAAGGAATTTTGATGAATTTTGGAATTTAGATTATTCTGGAACGAATATATTGATTTTGATGAAAGACCGCGAAAGATAAAATAGCAAATAGATTCTAAAAATCTTGGAAAATTTTCCAACATCATTTTATAATATTTGGAACCTAATGCAATAGGTTTCGGGATTTTTAGAGCATTTTGGAACTTGGGTGAAATTTCGAATAAGGACCGGAATTGGAATCTTGACTTTGCGGACGATCAAGGATTGAACTCCAATTTCGGAAGGATATGGATGCCAGGTTAATTAGAACACCAAAGAAAAACCAAATTTTGAAATTAATTAATTTAAATTAACTTTTGGCAAAAGACTGAAATTTGGGATGTTACAAACCTCCCCCCCTAAATGGAATCTCGACCCCGAGATTCGGACTGGCTAGAGAATAGGTGGGGAAACTCAGACTTCAGATCCTCTTCTCGCTCCTAAGTGGCTTCATCTTCTGAGTGATTGCTCCACTAGACTTTACAGAAACGGATGATTTTGCTTCCGTGATGCGCTCCGCAACTTCTAAAATCTTCACTGGCTGCTCCTTGTAGGTGAGATCCTCTTGCAAATCGATGGCTTCCAATGGCATCTGTTCTTCTGGCACTCGCAGGCACTTCTTCAATTGCGACACGTGGAACACATCATGGATTCCAGCGAAAGACTAAGGCAACTCTCGAGTTTGTAAGCAACTTCCCTCTTCGCTCCGTAACTTTGAACGGTCCCACATATCTAGGGGCAAGCTTTCCTTTTACTTGAAATCTCTTAACTCGCTTTCAGAGGGGTGACTCTAAGATACACATAATCATTGGGTTCGAAACTCAAATCTCGGTGACCATTATCTGCATAACTCTTCTGTCTACTTTGAGCTATCTTTAACTTGTCTTGAATTAACTGCACTTGCTCTTCAGCTTCTTGCAATATGGCAGGACCAAATAACTGTCTTTCACCGGTCTCTTTCCAATTGAGAGGGGTTCTGCACTTTCTTCCGTATAAGGCTTCGAAAGGAGACATTTGCAGACTGGCCTGATAACTATTATTGTAAGAAAACTCAGATAGGGCAAACACTTGTCGCACTTAGCACCATAGGTTAGGCACGTGCTCTTAACATGTTTTCAAGAATCTCGTTCACTCGCCTCGTCTGGCCCATCTTTGAGGATGATAGGCAAGATCAACCTCGAGATGAGTTCCCATAGCTTCATGCAAACTCGCTAAAAACGAGAGGTGAACTGGGTTCCTCTATCGAGACTATCTTCTTAGGCACTCCATGAAGACCGACAATCCTTGACATATATAATTCGCCAATTTATCTCCTGTAGGTAGTCTTAATCGAATAAAGTGAGCTACCTTAGTCAATCGATCCACTATCACCCAGATCGAATCATAACTCGCTTGGGTCTTAGGAAGTCCGTAATAAAATCCATACCAATTTCTTCCCATTTCCATTCAGAATCTTCAATGGTTGAAGCAATCCTCGCCGTCTCTCGATGCTCGCTTTGACTTTCTCGATGCACATCACAAAGAGCAACATATTCTCGCAATCTCACGCTTCATGCTTGGCCACCAATACCTTTCCTTGAGATCTTGGTACATCTTGGTACTTCCAGGTGAATAGAGTACAAAGTCTCATGCGCTTTTTGAGTAATGTACTCCTTGAGCTCTTTTCTCGATCAGTACACAGATACGATTCTCGCATTCATACAAGACTTTTCATCTTCAGTGAAACCTATGGCTTTTCTTTTCTTCATATTACTCTTGATCTCTTTGATATCAGCATCCTCAACTTGGGCTTCTCGAATCTGATCTTCCAATGTTGGATGCACTTCCAAGGTAGCCAAGTAACCTTCTTGAACTACTTCCAGATAAGCTTATGAAACTCTTCATAGAGAGCTGGTTGACTTTCTTTAATCACCATGGTATTACAAAGAATCTCTTCGCTTAAAGCATCCGCTACGACGTTGGCTTTGCCTAGATGATAATGAATACCAATGTCATAATCCTTGATCAACTCTAACCATCTTCTTTGCCTCATATTGAGATCGATTGAGTAAAATGTACTTCAGTGCTCTTGTGATCCGTGATAAATCTCACATGATTACCAATGAGATAATGGCGCTAAATCTTTAAAGCATGCACTACGGCAACCAATTCCAAATCATGGGTCGGATAGTTGACTTTGTGTGGCCTTAATTGACGCAAGCATATGCCACAACCTTCTTATCTTGCATCAAGACACAACCGAGTCCTTGTCGGGATGCATCACGTATACCTCAAAATCCTTCCCGATATCCGCAAAATGAGCATTGGGGCGTTGTCAAACACTTCTTTAGCTCTTGAAAACTCCGCCACACTCGATGTCCAAGCAAATTTCTTCTCCTTTTCAAAAGCCGAGTGAGCTGCCTAGCTTTTCGAAAAACCTTCTATGAAACGGCGATAATATCCCGCCATTCCCGTAAAACTTCCGACTTGGGTGACCGCTTTGGGTGACTCCCAATTGAGCACATCTCAAGACTTTACTCAGGTCAACAAATGACCTTCAAATTGATATGACATGACCTAGGAAAGCGACTTCCTTCATCCAAAACTCACATTTACTGAACTTAGCATAGAGTTGATGTTCTCTTAGCTTTGTCAATACTTTCCGCAAGTGATCCTCATGTTCTTCCTCACTCTTGGAGTAGACCAAAATGTCATCAATAAAAACAACGACAAACTTGTCTAGATATTCCATAAATACCTTATTCATCAGGGTCATGAAATAGGCAGGGGCATTGGTCAAACCAAAAGACATCACGGTATACTCATACTGTCCATACCGAGTCACAAAAGCTGTTTTGGGGATATCCTCTTTACGAATCTTCATCTGATGGTAACCTGACCTCAAGTCAATTTTTGAGAACACTCCTGCTCCTTGAAGCTGGTCAAACAAATCATTAATTCTTGGCAGAGGGTACTTATTCTTAATGGTGACTTCATTGAGAGCACGATAATCCACACACATCCTCTGAGTTCCATCCTTCTTTTCTACTAGAAGAACTGGGGCTCCCCATGGTGAAGAACTTGGTCTCACAAAACCCTGATCTTGTAACTCTTTGATCTGTCTCTTTACTTCGGCTAACTCATTAGCAGGCATCCTGTACGGTCTCTTGCAAATGGGTGGCGTTCCAGGAACTAACTCAATCAAGAACTCTATATCTCTATCCGGTGGCATTCCGGGCAACTCATCTGGAAACACATCAGGAAAATCTCTAGTGATTGGCACATCTTCCAAACTTATTCCTTTGGCACTACAAACCTTTATCTCTTTGGACTGATCAGCGGCAGCTTGAAGTTTTAACTTGGTTCCATCTGGACTGGTTAATGTGATCTCTCTGTTTCCACAATCCAAAACTGCTTGGTTTTTGGAGAGCCAATCCAATCGTAGAATCACATCTAAGGACTTGGTGTCTAGGACAATGAGGTTGGCTAGGAATTCTACCACTCCAATTAATATCTTAACTTGGGGGCAGCCTTGGTTCGTACTCAAATCCGAACCAGGTGATTGCACCAATAAAACAGTCTTAAGAGGCATTGTTTTTAACTGATGATTTGCAGCAAAACTCCGAGAAACAAACGAATGCGTAGCTCCAGAATCAAATAAAACTATGGCAGATGCTGAGTTGACTAGGAGCTTACCAAGTATGACGTCTAGTGCAGACTGGGCACCTTCAGTGGTGATATGATTCACACGGCCTCTTCCAATAGGCGGTGGAGTCCTAGTAGCCTGATTTGGAGTCTGAGATGCTCCACGTCCTGCTCCTGGTGCGGGAGTTCTGGCTGGTGTCGATCCCAGGTTGAAACGAACTGGCGTCACAGCTTGCTTCCTGGGGCAACTATTTGCATAATGACCAAGCTCATTGCAGCTGAAACAAATGACTCCCGCAGCTGGATTACTGGTCCTCTGAGGTGGATTACTGTTGATGCCGAAGTTGGGGTTGCCTGAAGGAGCTTGGCGAGGCGCTGGTGCAGGTGTCCTGAATGCCGATGGAGGAGTGAAATGAGCAGGCTGCTGAGCATTGGTCCTGGCTTTCTGCGGATGATTCTGATGAGCTCCATGCTGCATCATTTTCCTCTTGCGGGATTCTTCCAACTCACGACGAGATTCTTCAATGAGCATAGCTTTGTCCACCAAGTGCTGGAAATCTGCATAGTCGTTGCCAATGACTTGCACCTTTAATCCCGGGTTGAGCCCACGCTTGAACTTCTTCTGGCGTGCATCATCTGTAGCTACATCTTCTGGAGCGTAGCGAGCAAGTTGAGTGAACTTATTGAGGTATTCACTTACTGTCATCCCTTCTTGCTTGAGCTCCCTGAACTCATTCTTCTTCATCTCCACCTTTCCATCGTGATATGGGAGTGGCGGAAAGCAGTTGAAAACTTTGCCCAAGTGATGGTTTGGGGGTCATCATGGGCAGCAATGTAGTTTTCCCACCATTCACAAGCAAGGTTCTCCAACTCGATGAGCCGATACGTAACTTTTCATGATCGGTACACTGAGCAATTGCAAGCTTCTTCTCAATGGAGCGAATCCAATCATCCGTGTCCAAGGGTTCTGAAGAGTTGGAGAAGGTCGTGGACGAGTCCTCATAAATTTCGCCAAACTTAGATCATGGACGAAGCTTGAGGAGGTGCAAGAAGAATAAAGCAGCAGCAGCCTTGATTCTCGCTAGTTTAACAAGTTAGCTGTGGCAACCGCAATTCGCCGTTCTTTGATTCATCATGTTGTTCATATTCTGCATCATTGTATTCATGAGTTGGGTCTGTGCTGCTAGAAAATGTCCCAAGTTTTGATCTGACACTGCAGGAGGTGGTGGTGGTGGGTTGGCATTAGCATTGGCATCCACCGTGAATCGCGACTGCTCCGTAATCTAGTGTCAACCATTCGCGACGCAAAGACAAGGGTTTAATAGGTAAGAGGAAAAAGCAATAGACAAGTGGTAAGGTCATCTAGGGGAGAAGGTAATACCCAAGAACAAAGGCCAACCAAAGACATAGCCGAAAAGGCTACAAGATAAAGATGCAATAAAAGCTTCCAACTAAGGTATGGTTGTAACACCATACTGGAGGCAAGTGTACAACATACCTGGCACACAAGCAATAAAATCCTAGTATACGCAGACTAAACGTAACCAAACCAAAAGGAAATGGCATGCTTAGACACCACAAAGCACCACAAACCTATGTTATATGGTAGTCTTCTCGGACATACTCTCGGACATACTCTTCGACGGCTTGATCATCACCTCCCTTGAATTGATTCCGTGCAGAAGATCCATGGCTTTGAGATGTTTCATGAGATAAGATCAACTTAAATTTCAAAGCAATGTTTCAGCAAAGATGAGGAGTAGGAACCTAGGAATAAGATGAGAAAGAGAAACTATTAAAAACCAATTTGTTGATTTGATTTAGAAAATAATTTTGAAGACCATGCTAACTAAGAGAGCGACTCCACAATGATATGGCTCGATATTATCTCTCGTCAGACCCGGATATGTAAATCCAAACCCTTCGTGTATATCGCACTAGTCCAGATCACGCTTAGTGCACACAATGGAAACATAGATGACATATCATTCCATACATCGAAATAACTAAGAAAAAGCAAATTATTATTGAATAGAGCAATCGACCTTATGGTCAATGTTCATACACCAAAGCCTCATGGCTTAAGAAACAAATAAAACTGCTGGTAAATGAAATATAATAACTTTAGGCTATTCGACATGCCACAGTAATCGTCTGGAGAACGCCTTCCTAGTCCACGTAGTCTTCATAGTATTCTCCTCTTGATATTCATTACCTTGTCCTTCCTCACCATCAACAACATGGGCATAAAGCCGTGAGTACAACACGCACTCAACAAGCCGTAGGGAAATGATGCAATATATTTATGCACGGCTTGACAAAGGATAGTCATATGGTTCTTTTGCGTAAAGCAATAACTTGAATTGAAATACAAGAAATAGATTGAAAGCATATTGATGAAAACAATAATGAATAATCGTAAATCAATGGTAGACAACATGAACAAAATGACGAGGCATCACCCTACATCATTCAAACAAGTATCAACCACACAATTCAACAAGATAGCTTGAGACAACAAAATAACAAAGAACTCCCTGCTCACATCCCAACAATTCCACATTTCATTAAACACTCTATACCCCGTGTGAAATCCCGGCTTGTCCATGACCGCGACACGGCTATTCAATAGTTTGACACTCGCAGAGGTTGTACAGCTTTACCCACAAGACATGAACATCTCTTAGTGCAATCGATATTAACACACTTCCTTTGGTGTGTCGCAGAGATATCATGACAAAGTCTTTACAATGCACGCCTAAACTTGGTATCGCCTTCTAAGGTTTCGCTTCTGGCCCCCTCTTGAGCCATGTGAATCTACCCGCATAACCCGAACCCACACAAACATTTGGCAAGACTCAAGACTAAACATTGCAAATTAATCGACTAGGTCTGTCCCATACCGCACTTGTGGTTGCACGGTTAGGCCCATTCAATGGCGCACAAGATTAAGTCCTTAAATTATCTCAAGCAAGACAACCACATCCCAATGTGCCAGATAGCACCCCCTTTACTGCACGATCACTTGCTCGAGGGAAAACATTTTGTTCAACCAAGATCAATGGCATTCCCTTCCATGGTACAACAAGTTTTACAACAGTGGTCGACGACCACAATTACATATCTCATTATGTCAAGATTAACATTAGTTCACAAAGCTATGAAACCTAACGCATTTAATCGAAAGGTGTCTAAGCATTAGCTACGTTAACCCAATGTTGGTATTATGACTATGTCCAACTAGTAATGTTCCAACCTAAGGTTAACAATGGATACATGGCATTCCAATAATCAAGGTGGCATATCGCAATCGTAAATAGCTACTCCCAGAAACTAATCATTGATACACAAATAGCATGCAATTGTATAAAACAAATTAATTTTGCAAACATAGGTACAACATGGTCAAAGGACTACGACTTGCCTTCGCCGACGAGGTGCGATAAGCTACTCTGAAAATCTTCTCCTCGTTATGCATTTACGACCGCTTCTTCAACTACGCGCAAAACTAAGACACCTAAAAGAATAAAATAAATTTAGAAGAAACTAAAATTGTAATAAAAATACTGGCAGATAGAGGATGAATTTAGATGAATTTAGCAATTGGAATCATTTGATTCGGAGTTACGACGGAGGAGAAACAATTGTTTGAATTCTCAAAATCCTGAAAATTAGAAAACCGAGGAATATTCTTTGGAATCTTTTCTTTTCCAGCATTTCCTGGTTTTCTTGTCTCTCTTCCATGGGGACCCCATGCGTCATAAGTTAGAGGCCTTCTTTCTCCATAATGCTCTGTGCACAGAACAACAATGGAGGAAGTAGCGCGAACTGATTGAAGGGAGGAGGGACTCCAGCCGACCAGGGAAGGGGCGGCTACCATGGGGGTGCGGCGCCAGAGAGGGCAGCAACCGGCAGGCAGGGGCGGCGCGTCGGGTGTACAGTATGTGGAGGCGCTGGCCGCGGCGCCGGGAACATCGGCGACCGCGACCAAGGGGTGGCGCGGCACGGAAAGGTGGCGGCTCATGCTCATAGTGGCCGGCGGCGAAGACCCGAGGCGGCGGTAACGGCGACGAGCCACGACGGCGAAAACGGGCCGACGGCATGACGCTCAAATCCGCACAAAACTCAAATTTCGCAAAACTAAAGAGAGCATCGCGAGAGAATGACAAGGTGATTCTACGGCTAAAAGGAATTGCGCTTAGAAGTTACCGGATTGGAAGGAATCGACAATGAATCGAGCGACGGCCGACAACGAACAAACTCGAAACCGGGGTCAAACTGCAACGAAAATCAAATCCGCTTGATTGGTTGTGTTCCTGGAAGCAAATGACACAAAGTGACGCGTTGGTTTGTTGGAAAACTCACCGAGCAAAAGATGGCTCCGTGTCTTTGGAGGACGCCGGGCATGACGGTTTTCTCGCTTTTGGGATGGGAAACAACACAGGAATAATGGAGCAAGGTGAGCACGGGTAGAGGACGCCGACACGACGCTTGAGAAGTGGAAGCTCGTCGTTTGCTCAGAAAGTTATTGAAGTTTGAGTGCGTTTCGTTTCTTTTAATCAAATTCCGGCGGGTTAAAAGATGAATGGTCACGAAAAATGGATTCTCCTCGTCTCCCTCTTCGCAACGGATCCATCCATGCATGATTTGGTGGAGGAAATGAGGAGTTATGGGTGTTTGAAGTTGGAAAGCCATGGTACGTGCTTACTGGAAATCAGCCTGGCTGGAGGTAGAAGAAGGTGAACAGTACTGCCACGTGTCGCTGAATTATTGGTTGGAAGAAATGAAAAGATAAAAGTGCGAAGAATAAAATAGAAAAAATAATCTAAAAATTCTGGAAAAATTCCTAAAAATACTAGAGATTTTTTGGAACCCAATAAAATTGGTTTCAAGGAATTTTGATGAATTTTCGAATTTAGATTATTCTGGAACGAATATATTGATTTTGATGAAAGACTACGAGAGATAAAATAGCAAATAGATTCTAAAAATCTTGGAAAAATTTCCAACATCATTTTATAATATTTGGAACCTAATGCAATAGGTTTCGTGATTTTTAGAGCATTTTGGAACTCGGGTGAAATTTCGAATAAGGACCGGAATTGGAATCTTGACTTTGCGGACGATCAAGGATTGAATTCCAATTTCGGAAGGATATGGATGCCAGGTTAATTAGAACACCAAAGAAAAACCAAAATTTGAAATTAATTAATTTAATTTAACTTTTGGCAAAAGACTGAAATTTGAAATTCTATATCTACTAGCAACTAGAGGTATAACCGGCCGCATTTTGTGAAGGCAAGTCTTTCTTGATCATGTTGATCCAAAATTTTAAATTATTCTTATATTTTTTAAATTATGCAATGCACTTTAAATTCAGTCCTAAGGTTTAGTTAAATTTCCAAATTTGTTATGATCTCCTTGGCATTGATCATTATATACCCTTGTTGCCCTAGATTGTATTATCTATTTTTTTGGTGATAACTAGTAGAGTAGTATAATACTAAGAGAATTGCTTAGTCCACAATTAATCGCTTTTACTATTATGCCATTATTGGTAATTACTTGAAAACCCTATTTAAAACTATTTATGAAGTTGTGGCAATAGGTATTGCCGCTGTTTATTAAACAAAATAAATGAAAAATAGTTTTAGATCAGGGCAGATGGAAAGTTTGGTAGGTGTGTAGGATCAAGGATAACCGACTAGGGGGCTGAATAGGAGGTTTCTAAATTTTTCGGCTCTAATTTCAATTTGCAATATCACTAAGCAAGAATTGCAATTTTAACAATTTAACACTAAGTTTTCTAATGATCACTAAATATTCCAACAATTCAAGTATAGGCAAAGTACAATTCTACACACAAATCAATGTTCTCAACTTGCTAGAAATGTAAATTGTACAAGAGATCAAGAAATGCAAACCACAAGAAAAGAACACAAGAATTTATCCTGTGGCCTTAAAGACTTGTCGATCTCTCCTAATCCACGTTGAGGTGTCTTGAACAACTTCAAGCTGGCTTCACCTTGAGCCTTCCTCGATCACTATGGTAGTTCTTCCCTACTCCGGCTAAGCGAACTCTGGCCTTCACAACTTACTGGGGCTTCTCACAACCTCCGTTGAGAAACTCACCGCGCACAATCGCCTCTAAGCCGTCTAGGAGGTGGCAACCTCCAAAAGTAATAAGCCTTGATGCTTGCTTGAGGTCAGATTGAGTGTCTAAAGGCTTAAAACTAAATACAACATTCAAACTTGCTCCTTAAAGTCTGGCCGTCAAGAGAAGTCGAAAGACTTGAGTGGTGGCTAACCCATGATCGCCAAAAGAAGGGTGGCAAGTGGCGCATGTGTGTCGACCACACCGCCTAAAACGCCGCCGCCAAGGATAATTCATTGCCGCGATTGACGGTACCGGTCAACGCGACGGCGAATCTCAGGTGATGAGCTTCGTGGACGCCTACTCGGGCTACCACCAGATTAGCTTGCTCCCCGAGGACAAAGAGAAGACCTCCTTCATTACGCCCTTGGGCACGTTCTGCTACACGACCATGTCTTTTGGTCTACGGAACGCCAAGAACCTTCCAATACCGATGTAGAAGACCTTCCGACCGTAGGTCAAAACTTGAAGTTTATGTCGATGATATCGTAGTTAAAGTAAGCTTGCCTCAGTCACGCGTCCCACCGAGGAAACCTTTTGTAATCTTAATGCACATCGAATAAAGCTTAACCCCGAAAAGTGTGTCTTCGGCGTGAGAGCGGGTAAGGTACTGGGTACTTTATCGACCCTGAGCATCGACGCTAATCCGGAGAAAATCGGCCATCAAAGGATGCGCCCGAGCTCCATTAGGAGGTGCAAACCCCGACGACGCATGGCGAGCTCGAGCCGCTTCATTTCCCGTTTAGGGCAGCGTCACGCTTTTTTTAAGGCGCCCGCGAACATGAGGGCTTCGTTCGACGGAGGAAGCTAATCGCCCTTCGAGGAGTGAAGCAAGATCCTGCCCTTCGACCTTGGCCACACCAGTGTCGGGGAGCTACTCTTTCTTCTCACAAGCGACACCCCGTGCCGTAAGCGGGTCTTGGTGGTAGAGCGAGAAGGACGCAATGGCCCGTGTATTACGCGGCAAGTCTTGCGTGGACCAAAGGAGCGCACTCGAGGTCCGTAGCTTTGTACTTTCGCTGTTCGTAGCCTCGGGAAGCCGCGCCACTATTTCCAAGCTCACAAGGTCGTTGTCCCGACCGGCTTTCCACTTAGGGAGATCCTAAGAAACTAGGACGCCAGCGGTCGGATAGCAAAGTGGGCCATGGAACTCGCAGAGTTCGATGTCCACTTCTGCCTCAGCACGGTCACAAATCCTAGATCTTAGCGACTTCGTGGTGGAATGGATTTAACCCCGCCACCGCCACCGAGACCCACGACCTGGGATGACCGTTGACCATGTATTTTGATTCGTCCCGAGCCTTCGAGCGGTGGCGTACATCGTTATCCCCGTGGGTAGCGCCCAATACGTTATCCAATTACACTTCGCCGCGACAAACAACGCGGCGGAGTATGAAGGCCTCTTGGCCGGGCTACGAGCGTGCAAGGCGCTCGGAGTCCAACGGCTAACCGTGAAAGGCGATTCACAGCTGGTCATCAACCAAGTCAATAAGGATTATCGGTGTTCGATCACTCAATGGCGCTTTACTTGGTTGAAGTGGAGGAAGATATGCACCGCTTGAGGACCCCAAAGGCACTCTTTCAAAGAGCCTCCCCACCACCACGAGGCTTTTTGCTTTGCTGTGATGATACACTGGCTGTATGCGATCCTCGTGAAGTTTGTCCTTCAACAGATAATCCGTAAGGTTTTGTCCACCAATTGATGACCAAGAATTTCGCCTCACCGCTTCTCCCGACCGCCTCGACTTTGTCGGGTTTGTTGTCGCTTATGAAGCTCTTCGACGAAGACTCAACCGAACAGTACCGGCCGAGCCTAGCCTAGCGAAGCCTATTCGCCGCTTCGCTGTAACGACGGCTATGGGGGTGAGCTCCAAACCGTCAACTTGTCCTCCACCACGACCTCCCCGGCAAGATGCGCTATGTCACATCAATGCACGATCACCTTCGCGACTTGGTTAATCACCACCGAGTCTCCGCGAACCGCCAATCATCTGATAATCGAGCGATATGGCAATACAAGACCATGTATGAGTGCCTCGACATCGGCGACGCTTGTTTGATGCCTAAAATGGAGTTGAAGGACATATTTCAGCCTTTCCCTATTGGAGAGATGAGCATCACGCCACTCAAGACCACTCAAAGACAGAGAGAACCGTCAAGTACATCATCCAAGATTCGAGATCCTCCACAGCTTGGGGATCTGCAACTTGGCCCACTCGGCGATTTAAGTCATGAAAGCACTTGAGACTTGACTCTGTCCGAGGCTTGAAGGAAATTTTCAAGGCCCCAAGCTAGACCGCCCATTTCATGCATTCTCCAAAGGGACTCCTCATTGTAGAGTATATCCTCAATCGAAAATACGAACTACTAAAATTGAATGCTCTTGAAAGTAATGCTTGAGTTTATTTAGAGGAAAGCAGACTCAGATATAGAAGCTTTCTACACTTGAGGGTACCGCTGCCTTGGATTCGCCTAATACTTCATCGTTGAAATAAACCAGTAATCCCTCTCGCAGTCCTCCTCCTCCCCGCTTCCACGACAATTGCAATACCGACCACGTAAGTCGCTGCCGCTATGTAAAGCAGAGGGTTTCCGATACCAAAGTACCAATATCGAGGTGCGGCCGAGCGCTTTCAGATCCTCGAAGTTCGGCAGGCCTCGAGGTCCATTGAAAGTCGTTTTGTTTCTTCAAGAGTTTGAAGAAGGCATACCCGAAAGTGCCCAAGCGAGCGATGAACCGCCGAGTGCCACCATGCACCCTGTGAGCCTCGGACTTCTTCGCAAGCTCGGTGGTTTCATCTTTAGGATAGCGCTGATCTTCTCAGATTTGCCTCGATACCGCTGGCGAGACATGATAAATCCAAGTACTTCAAGGAACCCCCAAGTCGCACTTCTCCCGTTAAGTTTCATCTTGTAGGCCCTTAGACTTTCAAACGCCTTGGCCAGATCGACAGGAGATCTTTCGCTGGTCTTAACCATTAACGTCCGTTTCACGATGTTTCCACGCTTGCATCCGAAGAGTGTAAAACACCACCAGATAGCGGTCGGTAGGTTACGGTTAACCCGAATGGCATCGTGATGTAGCAAAGACGCACAAGAAGAGTGATGAACGAGGTCTTGATGCAATTCTTTCCTTCACCGACGGTAGTACCGCGATGCGCCTAGGAAACTCAGAGCCACACCCTGCGGTCGAGTCTACTACTCGATCGGGGCAACCCAAGGATCCTTTGGGCACGCCTTTATTGAGATCAATAACGTATACACATGCGCCCAACTTTTATTCTTTATATGATATGACCGGGTTTGCCAACCGCCTGATGATACACTTCTTTTTATGAAATTAGCAGCTAAAGTTTGGTGATCTCTCTCGATGGCTGCTGCTGCGATCTTGTAGCGAACCGGCTTTAGCCGCTGATGGGCTTTTTCACAACATTGAGAGTGCCTTCATCCTCCCTAGGAACACCGCATGTTGGATGGCTTCTGCTTAAAATATCCTTGCTGTTCAAAGAAAGCGACGCGATCTTCCTATCTGATCAAGCCTCGCCCCAATCAAGGCTATTTGGGCCGAAAGGACGGATCAAGTATCACCTTTCTGACTCTTCGCTACCATACTCAACTTGGCTTGCTTTGCACCGGACGCCGCCTTCGCCTGGAAGGGCAGCCGCTAGCCGATTTTTCAACATTGACCGTCACACCAAATAGCCGCCGTCACAACTTTTCTCGCCGCACACGAAGGACTCGCTGACGCTCTCAACTGCGGATAACGCTGTTTGGTCTCGCATCTTTAGCGCCAGACACGCGGTATTTGGGGCGGCCATGAACTTGGTTAACTCGCCTTCCTAAGATGGCATGGTATGCCGCCTCAAATCGCCACCCAAAATTCAAGCAATTCCGTCCGTAGTTCTCTTGTTCCGAACGCCACCTGAAGCAGGATCTACCCGAGTGGTACTGCCGAGGTCCCGGATTACCCCGTGAACGGGCGATGATCCACTACCGGAGCGAGGGATCTTCTTCATCATCGGTTGTTTTGGAGAAAAGGACATTGAGCTTCTCTGGCCGACTAGCACCCTCTTGAGCTTGATGTCACATTTACGTGGTCCAAGACCAAAGGATATCTTCCCGAGCGACACAACGGGCGATCCGAGGATCAAATGTGATCGGACCCTGACCACCTCAAGAATTGGGGCGTTGCTTGCTGTTATCGCTGACCTCCCGAGCGTAAGCTTTACTTTCGCTGACTCGTGACGCAGCCGAGCCTCCGAATATATAATTGAGCTCGCCGTCACCCGTAATCGCCCCCATCATCTTCTGTGGATCTTGCTTCCGCCTTGCCTCGGTTTTCCTATTGCTACTCTCCGCAAGCCCACGGCAAAGGCTATGCGCCTAGAGCATCAAGAAAGCCTCGGCCTTGCTCCTTCTTCCCAGACCAAAACCACTTTCGCTCCTCGGAGAGGCCTGGACCTTAATTAGGGGTAGAAAATGGGGGGAGTCTTTCCCAACTCTCTCATTTAACGAGCACATGCTTGCATTATAGGCGATGACCCTCATTCCTTGTGAGGGCTAAGGAAGAAAGCGAGTTACTCGCTACCATATCATTTCAAAAACTTCGACCAAATGCTTCTCCTATATTACTAGCATAACGTTGTTTCTTTCTCAAAGACGCATTATCATTAAATCGCGCCTCGGGACTAGCATCATCCGCGTCGTTCTAACCCTCGGCCGACCTACTCCTTCTTTGTTTGCTTCATGGTTTTTGTTCTCGAGGAAAAAGCGGGGCAAAGATAAAAAGAAATCTTGCCGCAGGGGCAACCCTTAAGCAAAAATAGTTACATACCCCACAAGCGGCACCAAAGGCCATCAAAAGTCGCCAGAGAAAGGAAAAGAAATAAATCCCCTACCTCGAGCGTCGCTCCGCCAGAGGCGCGGATAACCACTGCCTCGGTTCATCGATCTTGGCCTCCTTGTCCGATCAACTTCCGTGGCTTCGCATGACCTTTCGCGGGCTTCTTGGCGGGCTGCTTCGACCTCTTCGTTTCCTTGTTCATCAAGTCGGCGTGCACGCCTTTGCTAGTCGGCCTCATACCGCCGCCTTCAGGGGCCGGAGTCAGGTTGCTTCATCGCCTCGAGCTCTTGTTAGAGCTTGAGGCCTTCTCCCGGCGTCGAAGGACCATTTCTTTTCCGCTCGATCTTCCGCTCGAGCGTTTGGATCTTCTCTTTTGTGGCGGCACCTTCCTTGGTTCGTGAAACCATCGACCTTTCTTGCTCAAGCTCTCGCTCGTCATTTCGAGCTCGAGGATTCTCTCCCTACCTTGGGAGGCGTCCTTCATCACTTTGGCGGCATCTGGCCTGACACTGTCCACTGAGCTTGATGTCGGCGGCATCTGCTCAACCTCATGAGGCGGACCTCGTGGTCGGTTAGCGGTGGCTACATTTCCTCGAAACCTCCATTGCTGCGTCGATGCCCTCCATGGTCTTTTTTCAAGACACGCAAACCCGAGATTTCAGATACCATCGTCCATCCAGAGAGCGCTTAAGGAGGGGAACCACAGCCACGTATAGAGAAAGCGTCCTCACTGATCAAGGCACGCAAGCTCATTTCCGGGCGCTCGGTGACCTCCCTCGAAAAATCTACCAACTTCTAGGGGCTCGCGTTTCTGTGGGCCCTTCGGAATGGCGGGTTGATCGAGGATGAAGAATCCTCCCCTGGGCATGAGGTTCGCCGGTACCAAGCCCCACTCGTGAGCGGGCTCTCGTCTCCACCAGTATTCTCATTGTCCCCTCGAGCATGTTGTTAGCTCGGGGTAAAGCGTCTGCTTAGAGCATGCGGTTCGCTCGGGGGCGACAACTCATCGAGCATCGGTTCGCGGGGACTTCTCCCTCATCTTGGCGGTATTTATTACAGACACCGGTATACAGAAGCGACCTTTTCGCTCGGGGCGTGCGGTCGACCTTCTCCCCCTCCTTCCACGCTCTCCGGCGAGATGGTGGGGAAGCCCTTGCGAGGGTAGCGTTCCCTCTACAGGGGTGGGAGGGTCCATCTCGACCCGATCGTCAGGCGCATTTAATTTCTCCACCGCGCCCTCGCCGCCATCACGATGTCGGCGGCGTCGGCAAGCACTTCGCTAAAACCGCGATCAATAAGCTCGTAGCTATCATGCGACAAATTCAGGAAGGCCATCTGAAGCTACTTTCGCCATGTCGAAGGAGTGGGGTTAGCTTCGGCCTTGTGAAGCAAAAAGCAAGAAAAAAGTGAAGGAGGGCAAATCCCAAGACTCACCTTCGTCAAGACCTTCCTTAGCATGCAGTACCGGGTTCCCCGACACCGCAATCACCGCCTCAACTCTCCTCTCCACGGACCGAGTGATCACTGGCCCACAATGAGGGTCGGCCTTTCTCCATGTCGATCTCGACCCGGACCACCTCCTAGAACCCGCGCTAGCCTCGAGGTGGTGCACGTCCAGTAGGCGATCGCAAGAACGGTCTTTCTTGGCTTGCTCGACCTCGGTCCTCGGTGGAGCCAGTGCCTCTCCAGCGCTGCCTTCGGCCTACACCATCCTCGATCAGTCTCCCTCGCCTCGTCTGCTCCCACTTGAGCCCTCGTACTATAGTGCTTGACCCGAGATCTTCAGCGGCTTACCTCCTCCTTCGAGTCGGCATACTCCTTGGTAGAACCTTGGCCGGTCATAGATCGCACTTTGCCTCTTGGCCTTGCGAGTGGTGGCCCGGTGGTGGGGCGCTCCTCTTCTCCTCGAGCTTGCTTGGCAGGCGGGGATAAGCACCTCCTTGCCGCTTCGCCGAGCGCAGTAGCGCTGCCGGTTCCGCCCAGGCGGTCGCTTCTCGCGAGCAATTCACGAAGTCGCGATCGAAGTGCTCGGGGCGCTCTCCCCGAGCATGAACTACAAAGAAGTTTACCGCTTCGCCCGCTCGAAAGCGCGTTGCTCGGCACTTGCAGCTCGAGCTCCTTGCCCCGTTAGTCTTGCCGAACAACTCGGACACCTCTTCGATCGATCGCCAAGTCAGGAACTGTTTCAAACCATCAAGCGAAGTCGGCTGAGCGCGGAATGGCGGAGGCGAAGCGAAAGAACTCCTCGGTCGTGGAACTAACAAGAGATACCCTCTCGGGTCACGTCATCCCATCCGTTGATCTGGAAGAGCGGTGCTCCCTCCTCGCGAAGGGGACACCTCGTTCGGAGGAAGTCACGCGGCAATGTCCCGCCGGTGAGCCCCATGCGTGAGCTCGTCGATCGTCTGCGGCGTCCGCTCCTCTTGGTAGCGGCAATGGTGGCTGCATCTCGAAATGGCGAGCCGCCATCTCGATTATAGCGCAAAGGTGCTCCCCCTTCGCTTTCGCGAATATAAACCAGTTTTAATCCATCAAATAGAATCTTTGAGGGAAAGGGGGTGCTAAATCGAGCGAAACACTCTCGGCGAAAATCTGGGGAGGCCAAATGACGAGAGTTGCCCGCATGCGGAACAAGGAATAAAAATGAAAGAAAAGGCTTGGTGTAGGAAGGACACCCACGAAACCCTAAAAGGTGGGCGAAGATCGTCAGGACAAGGATGGAGTTAGGATTCAAGTGGATAAGCTCGCACTCCACGGTTTAAGAGCACGGTCTCGAGGTCGGCTCTCGGGCATCTGGGCAGATTGGTGATGCTACCAGACTGTGCGACTATCTCGTCATTCTTGTAACTGGCGCCGCCTCGCCGACCGGGGAGCCGCTAAGTACTGCGTCTTAGGTACCCAAAGTCTTGAAACACCCGGAGCCTCTCACTTGGCCCTTTGCGCCACGCAACTTCGCCATCTGAGGGGTTGGAGGAAGGAAGCAATGGAGCGACAAAAGGGAGTTGGAAGAACAAAAGCTTCCTCGGGTCTAAATCACGAATCATGGGGAAAAGTTTCCGAAACTATCCCGCTGATGTTTATAAGCGGAGAAAACGAACAAAGTGAAAAGCCGTTCCGTGTCTGCGATGTGTAGCGCTGGCAGGCTTCAGTTCAGCCACTTTCTTGGTAGCGTTTCTCAAAAATGTCGACCGCGTACGCTTAAGGCTTCCTTTGGGAAGGAAGCGCCGCTTTTTGCCCCTTTGGTCCCTCGAGGCGCTATTGGGAAAACCCCAGGGCAAATCTGGATTCTCGAAAGCAAGCATTGCTCGGATGCAGCAGAGCAATCGCAAAGATTCTCACCCCGAGCAAGCGATGTTCTGATCCGCAGTAGCCACCACAAAGATCGTCATGCTCGAGAAAGTTGTTCTGATGTCGCAGTAGCTTTTCACGAAAGATCCTCATCCCAGAAAGCGTTGCTCGGATCTTGCGGTAACTCTTCATCGCAGTCTCGTTAAAGATCAAGGCTGTTCTGATCTCAGAGAAGTTTCACCGCAAGGGCCCTTGTTCTCGCAGATTCGCCCGGGGCACCAACTCTCTCGAAGATTCTCGAGGCTAATAGGATGCCTAAGAAGGCAAGTTTCACAATTTTAGCCTCGGGCTAGCCGCGGATTGGTTATTCGCCTGTAAACGACCATCGCGACCATTAACTGCGGGCCATGCCCGCATCCCTAATGGTCCCTACGCGTTCCCCTGAGCATGCCGCCTCGCCAGCCGTAAACCCCGAGCATGCTTGCTCGAGGCCCACGACTGCTGTTGAATCATAAAGGCAAAGCCCACCCAAAAAAGTCCGCACTGGTCTCAGAGCTGATCGACGATTAGCTAGCAGGGAGCGTCCGAAGTGAATACCGCGCACCCGCAATACATGCTCGGCTGTACCCACGTCGCGTGGTGCCCGGCGGTGGCCAGCGGCGATCACTGCGCCCGTCCAAGAACGATCGAACGCCCGCAATGAATGCTTTATCGCTCAGAATCCCCTGTAAATCCCTCTCAGGATCTTGTCTCACACCTTGTAGCGCTAAGTTAGCTTCACTATATCTTCATTTATCTTTTGGGCACACTTGAAACATTATCTCCCATATCAAGGCACCATCGAACGAGGGTAAAATCGACCCGCTTGAGGTCCTTGCAGATTGTCTTGAGTTCTTGTTCTTTCGCATCATGTTCGCAGCCCAGATACCGGCGGGCCTTGACTACACCTCGGGCGAGGAAAGGGGCCTTAAGTTGATCCCTCATTCAACAAATAAGCTCGGCGAGGATTAGTTCCCCGAGCAAGTCGGGATTATAAACATTATAAATTTGAAAGTGTTAGGAATCTTTCTAATTAGAATTTGAATTTCAACATAGGTCAAATTTTAAATCTTTTTGCATGAACAAAACATTCATGATTTTATAAAAAATTAGAAATTAGTTTCATTAAATGTGAAGCTTCTTTGCAAAAGTTATAAGCATTTAAATTTTGTATGTTCTGAAAATCACCAAAAATAGAAAAATGTGTTTCCTATTGGAGAAAAGCGCATTTCAGCATTTTCTATTTTAAGATTAATTCGAGAGATCGCCATGTGGGGTCCACATGTTGGTGACCCATTTTTAAATAATATTTCAGATTTATTTTAATTCTCTTGGGCCCATGTGTCATAGTCATAGAAATAAAAACTATATTTAAATTAAAAGAATTGATAGGTGTGGTCATGTTAGGGTGGACATGGCATGTGTGAAAGAGCAGCGATAGGGAGGGCCCACTTGTCATAAACAGATAGCCCTACGGCATAGCAAGCGAACGGCGGTGGTGGCTTTCGCCGCGATATGAGCAGTTAAGTTAGGTAGAGGAGGAAGTGGCGAAGCGCTAGTCAAGCGTGAAATATTCAAATAAAGATGTCAGGGGCAAGTGGATGGTTGCATTAGCTACTAGGGATCGGTGATGCGTTGGAGTGGGCTCAAGGTCCAATGATCCTTTGGAGCAATACCAGCCGACCAAAAAGGTGGTTTACTCGTCGGGGCATCCACATGGGTGGTGTTAAGAACCATGTCAGCCACATCGGCAGATGGGAAAGGGCCAGGGCTTACCGCTACCTAGATCTTGATCAAAAGGTGATGGAGAGGCTCGGGGTGGGCGCCAGCGGTGAATAGCAGTGTTAGTGAGTGGCTTCCATGTGGCAGTAAAACTTAGAGAATAGACGGTTGGTGGTGATGAATGGCGATGGTGGTGGGAGCTTCACGGTGAAGCATAGGCCTTTGGCGAGGAAGCGAGCAACATGATGGGTCGAGGCGGACAATAGTGGCCGCGATTAGGCACTCACGGGTGAGCTCCTAACATGAGCAACCATGGCGAGAGTATCGTGGATGAAAGAAACATCATGTGGGCGGGCTTGTTGAGTGTCGGGTGAAAGTAAGGCATAAGGTGGTCTTTTACATTTTCATTTTAGGAAAAGTAGCTAGGGAAAGTGGCTCTAGGGCCCTTGACTAAAGGAATGTGGCTCTAGGGCCTAAGAAACGCTAACAAGTAAGAACAGATTGTTAGTGGGGCAGGGTTGACATGTGGGCCCACTTGGCGAGAGAGGAAGGCAGGATCTAAAATCTGAGATTTTGGTATGAATTATTTCTAGATTTAATGTCGAGCTATCAAATTGATATGAAATTTTGTGAAAAGTTTTGGAGATGTTTAGAGTTATTACTAATGTTCTCCTCAAATTTGAGGCTTGATCAAATTTCTAGAATTTTATAAGAACCAAATAATGCTTATTTTAATGAAAAATGTCATTCTTGTTTTTCCAAAAGCAATAAATGAATTCAAAATTTTCTAAAACTTTTTAGAGATGCTCTAGGATTATTTAGGATTTATATAAATTATTTGAAGTCTTTATTTTTGTTTCAATTCAAAATTAAAATTCAAAAAAGCTATGATAGGTTTTTCAAAAAGCATTTTTCTTATTTGCAAAAAATTCCAAAAATTCAAAATAAGGCCAAAGACAATTTAGATACTTGTATTTCACTTTGATGAATTTTTAGATGTTACATGCGTGCTATAGTACCATAGTCGCAGTTTGTGCATGAAAACTCTAGTGGCATAGATACATCCTTGCAAGAACAATCTGGTATGTTCTGCGCCTTCTTGGCAAACCACTTTCACTTTTGAAACTTCATTGTGTGAGTTTGACATCCTCAACCCTAAGCGGCGTGTTGGGTGTGATGGTGCCTCTCAGTGGAGTGTTGGCCATGGTGGTTGCCCTAGTGAAGTGTTGGTTTTGGTGGTGGAGTATTCTCCATTTTAGAGATAGTTTGTGTGTACTAGTGCATTGTAAATATTATGTAATGGCGGTGTGTGGTGTCACACATAGAGAAAAAGCGGCGTGAGTTGTCTACACTCATTTTGAAAGCGAAGCGGTGGGACTTGTCAAGTCATCAAGTCACCAAGCAAAAATTTAATAAGAATTGTCAAGTCACCAAGCAAAGCTAGTGAGAGTTGTCAATTCACTAAGGAAAGTTGGTTGGGAGTTATCGGTTCGAGAAAGGTGATGGAATTATCAATTCATTAAGAAAAGCTAGTGGGAGTTGTCTTGTTCTGAGAGAAAAGTTGGTGGAATTGTCAATTCACTTAGGAAAGGCTGGTAGGAGTTGTCAATTCACTAAGGGTTACAAGGCATAGCCGAGGTTCATTGTAGTGAGATCTTGCTGACTACTCCTATAGTACAATTGACAATGGACATGACCAATGAAGCATACTACAAGTATGAAACATGTACATCTTTCAAAATGAAAATGACATGGTGGGTGTACATAGGCCCTAGGCAGCATGCTATAGACCTCTAAGGATCAAATGGTGTCGATGTTTATGATTGGCAATAAGAAAGAGTAGGCTGGGCAAGGCGGAAGATCACAGGCTTGATGGTAACACAAGACACAAGGAGATTTATCGAGGTTAGGGCTCTCCAGATGGAGATAATACCCTAGTCTGCGTTCGGTGTTTCTTGGTGTATGGAAGTCGTTCTTCTCTTACAAGTTTTCTTCCCGTCCCTCTTTCTCTCAAAGCTCCCTCCTCTTTATCTGACGGAGGAGGATTGTATTATGTATAGTAGTGGAGATTGTTGAAGTGTAGCGAGAGGGTGGTTGGGCCTTGAGGAGAGTTGTCTTGTGGCGGCCGACCATGCCTGCAAGCATCTGATCTGAGCGAGCCCGCCCTTGCTAAGCGCCGGACTGCCCACCTAATCTGTCGACACCTTCTCTGGTCTTTCTCTTCTGCTGCATGGTTTGAGGCCTTCAGAAGGTCCCTCTTACTGCATGGCCTAGCCCACCCCTTGGGATAATCGAGACGACCCATTAAGCAAATACCGGGATCCGAGTGTATTCCACGGTAGCCAAGGTGCTTCGCGGCAGGAGTTCTTAGTCCTTTGGTTGCTTCTCGGCGTCGTGATCTTCATGGGATGTTTCAAGCCTGGCATGACTTCTTGGGGACTTTCTCTCGCCAAGTGCTATCTTTGTCGGCAGGAGGTCGTGAAGAACTCAATGGCCCGTGCTTTGTGGGGCCCATGGGCCAAAATGGCCATGTGGCTACTCACGGTAACAAGGGTGGGATTTAGTCCCACATTGCTAGCCAAGAGTGAGTGAGGCCAACAAATAGCCACCTCTGGAAGCATTGTAACCGGGTTAATCCTTTTCGCGGCGAGGCCGAAAAGCGTAAGTGGGTTGCGGTGTAGGTGTGGTCACTTAGTGTCGAGTGGGTGGCTGTTTTCACTGGTTGGGATGTTACAATTAGTGTCGAGAGCAGAGCCCTCATGAGTTTCAGTGTGTGGGCTAGGCGCGCGGACATATGGCGCATGGCGCATGTGAGCCGGTGGTCACATGGCATGGCATATGTCTTGGCACTAGGCATGTGGCGTGTGCTAACAGGCGATCACAGCACATTTGTCCCGCAAGGGTAAGTTGGCGCTAAGCAGGAGACGCCGAGTCCTTTGAGGTGGGAGTGTTGTGAGGCCCATGGGCCAAAATGGCCATGTGGCTACTCCACGGAGTAGCAAGGGTGGGATTTAGTCCCATATTGCTAGCCAAGTGAAGTGAGGCCAACAAATAGCCACCTCTAGGAAGCATTGTAACCTGGGTTAATCCTTTTCATGGCGAGGGCGAAAAGTGTGGCGGGTTGCGTGTGTAGGTGTGGTCCACTTAGTGTCTTGAGTGGGTCTAAACTATTTTTCTGAGGCAGGATGTTACATGCTTACTCTTCAGGTGATATCTAGCCCAATTTATTGGGAGATTGGCGGTTAGCTAGTCCTAGAGTGTATCCTCGTTTGGGTTGGCCTTGGTAAGAGTGGTACCTTGGATTAGTTTAGTGATACCGACGAGTCGATCATGATTGCATAGCTTGGCCCGTCATGGGGCGCACCTTCATTTGGCTTTTAATGGCGGTACCCTATACATGTACAATAGTCGGCTCAACATGGGCGTGCCTTGGATTAGTTTAGTGATGCTCATACTGCGATAATATAAATGCGTATAGCTTGGCCGTCATGGGCACCATCATTGGCTTTTAGCCAAGGTGGTACACACACATGTACAACGGTCGGCTCAACATGGGCGTACCTTGGATTATCCGGTGGTACCCATACTAGATAATATCGGTATAGCTCATACAGCAGAGTCATAGAGGCGTACCCTCTGAGTCCTTGATTCAAATCCACTCGTAATACGATTAGTCTTGCGACAACCATGACGACGACGACATAGGGCGTATTATGGAGGACATTTCCATTTTCCATTTGAAAACACCAGATCCCGTTGAACGGCCGGCGATTGATAGCGTGGGGTACATACCATATTCAAGCGGGTTTTGCCCTAGCAACAATGCCCACCTGATCATGGTGTTCAATTGGCGAGTCAAGGTGGGCGTGCTTTTATCGGACCTGGTGAGTGGCGTCGCGTGAGGGCGGTCCCGATCCGGCGAGATCCATCATCACCCTTTATGGTTCAGAGGTCTTTGCGTGGGACTTGAGTCTTCCTTTACCTGCACCAGCACTTCCGACTCGAAAAGTTCATCGCCTTCCTCGCAAACTTCATTGCTAGGGTTAGCGCCCAGCGTTTTTCCCTCCATACTTAAGCGATTCCTTCGAGAATGTCGATTCCTTCTTCCCAAGACACACCCGCAGCCTCCGAGCCCATGATTGGGTCCCATCAACAGCAGCGGAGGTGCACAGGCGCGATGGTTACCCTTGGAGTTATCTTGGTCGTCGGCTGAGTGATTGGTGCTCATCCAGGCTTGGGGTGAATCTTATCCCACCTCTCGCTCAGGAGATAAGTAGTCTTGAATCCTTCTTCAGTAGCGGGTTTGGGCTTCCATCCAGGCCTTTCTTTGTGTAGCCTCCTTTATTTTTATGGTTTCGAGTTGGTTCATTTGAATCCCAACTCAATTCTCCACATCACCATCTTCATTCATTTTGTGAGGCATTTCTTGGGATTTGCACGTATTTTAATCTTTTTCATCAACTTTTCCTCCTTAAGCCCTTCCTAACCATGGCGCTCCTAAGGCGGTCGGGAGGAGCCGACTTCGGCTAAGAGGCGGGATGAGAGCTTTATTCGCCATTCCTTGGGACTTCAAACAAGGGTTGTAGGGAATGGTTCTATTGTGCAATCTGATCCTTGCTTTCCTTCCTTCTCTGGGGAGGCCCGAGGCTTCTTCTTCTTGGACCGTAGTCCCTCAGGACCATGAGATGGGGCAGTCAGCAGGCTCCTTGCCTTGATCTGCGACGACGGGCGGAGTCGACCGGCGTTGGGATGCTTACTAACCGCCATTCATAGGGTGCAACCCATCAAGGAGCGAGTCTTTACGGGATATGAATCTGAGGAGGAGAAACGACCCGGAGCAGGAGGTCTCAGGATATCGACCAAGATCGCTCATCATTGGATGGCGATCTTACAACTCCGAATGTCTCGATCCTTCCGGGGCATTCAAGGGCCTTACACTGGCGAATCCCCTCTGAGGTAAGTACTTCAAGCTTATTGATGTTTGGTTGTTGTTCACCCTATTGCTAGGCGATTATGTACTTCTTGCTCTTGCAGAATCGTGTTGCTTTTTCTCGGACCCCCTTCCTCGCTCTCCTCATGCGAGCACCACGGCGAAGCGGCTTGCATGATCCCTCATCGAGGCAAAGCCTTGAAGAAAGACCCATGATTGAGGTGATGCGGCGGGTGTCGGCGCCACAATGCTTGCAGAGCCCAACTATTGAGAACCCCACGGGATCGTGCGTCAAGAAGACGACACTCGGCCTCCATGAACTCGGCGACACGGACTCCTCCCAGGTGGTTCAACCACTCGGAAGAAGCGCGGACTCGGGATAAGGAGGTCCAAGGTTGGTCCCCTGTCGATCCTTTGTTCTTGTTTCCTTGGCGGCTTGACTTCTCTTTTAGCGATTAGGGCACCGAGCAGCCATCCCTCTGAAGGTCCCGACCCATACCTCGTGAAGTCTGCACCCAAAGGTCATGAGACCGGGAGGGACGATCCAGCCGACGGCCAGGCCATGCTGGTGGTGTGGCTTGACCCGTCTGGCCGGAGCCGCTTTGCCCATCGTTGCCGGGCTCGGCGACGAAGGCGACTCCCCCTTCGTTCCCACCAGGCGCTGGGCCGACCTCCGAGATAGTAGCGCCGGAGTCCGCTGCCTGCTCCTCCTCTCCCATGGAGGAGATTCCCCGACAACCCCCTCAACCTGCGCCCTACCCCAGGCCTTTGCTTCGGATTTTATTTCACCACGAGGATAGGGTGGAAGGCCTTCGGTGAGGGGGATGAGAAGGTGAGGGAGGAGCTCTACCAGAATGCCATCAGGGCGCCCAGCTGATCCAGGTAAGCCATCTTCTTCTTCTTCTTATTCGTGCCGAGTGGTATGTCTTCTTCATTCTCCTGAATTCTTGAGGTGGGGGAACTCCTCATAGAGGGACGCCCTCCTCAAAGAAATACTTCCCAAGGTTAGGGAGCATGAGGAGTATGAGGCCGACTTGGAGCGCATCCGATGTGACAGGCCAGGCTTGGCAATGGAACCACCGAGCCAAGTCAAGCCTTGACGGAGGCGCTTCGAGGTGAGTGTTCCTTCACTTGCTTAGTTGCCGCCTTGATTGTTATCGTCTTCTGACTTCGTTCATTGCTTCAGCTAAACAGTCCACTACTTCCGACCTCAAGGCGAGTCCAGTCTTTCAAGGATTCCAAGTTCCAAACTCAGGTCGACAACGATAAACTAGCACAGGAGCTGGAAGGTATACATATCCCAACTCAGCGCTACATCCCTCGCGTTTGTGATGCCTCTGGTGACAATCCAACTGGTTTGCAGAGAACAGGAGAAAGTCACAGGCGCAGTTCGATGTCCTCAATGGGGAGATCAAGACCGCTTACGAGCTTCGTGACAAATATCGCGATTCCGTCAAAGAACTAGCCAAATTCCTGAGCCCTGGAGGAGCCGAGCCAAGCAACGATGATGAAGCCCTCTCTTGGTTGTCAATGGGTCTCGAAAGGTTCAGGGTTCACATTCGGGAGACGTCGACCACCAACGCTAGCCAAGCATTGGCTATCGTGAAGTCCCTCTATCCCGGAGTGGAACTGGAGGCCGTCAAGGAGGGCTTTGCCTGTTCCGTCGACGACGATCAAGTTGCCACTCTTCTTGATGAAGTTAGGGCGTGGCCTCCCTCCTTGGTGGAAAATTTGGACTTGGATCTTTTGTAAACACTGACTCATGTTGTAATTGCCGCACTTCTTTTGATGGGATTCTTGTTAGTCATGAATGGCTTCACCGCTTGCAGAAGGAGTTCTCTTCTGGCGTCATCTTGTTGTCGACATTTCGCTTGATCTCTGCGCTAGTGCATTTTTAATGTTGCCTTAGCACTGTGTATCCTCGAGCCGTTTAGACTTCCGTAAAGTGCGACTTGATACCGCTTTGGGCTGTCCGCCTCTGGCTATATAAAGGTGTCACCATCTCTGGGCGATCACCCATTCTCATCTTCGCGTCTTCAAGGTCTTTAGAAGTCTTCCAATGGCACCTTCCTCTAGCTCTGCCGCTCCTGGTGGCAAAGCAGCTCCGCCCTCGCCTCCGCCTCCGGTGGAGGAGTTAAACTTCGACTTCGGGGATGACACTCCCGCACCGGAGGTCAACGAGGAGGAGCTCTGGGCGGATTATGATCTCGCCCTTGCTAAGTTAGCGGAGGAGGAAGCCATCGCCCACGACGCCACCGCCGTGGAGGTCCTCTTTGAGGTCGTCCTGGCTCTCTTCGAGGTCGCCGACATCCTTGTCGAGGCCTTGGGCCGTGCGCGTCACGCCGCTTAGGTTCAGCTGCTTTTTAAGATATGTGCGTATGTAAAAATATGTAATTGGACAAAATGTTCAATATATATCTGTGATGCTATATATTTTTTATGGTTTCTGAATCCATCTGAGTGCACGTTGTCTTTTTGTCTGAGTGCTCTGCCCGACTAGCCTAGGCCCCGAGTGTCGGGAGTGAGCGCATGGCTCTTTTTCTCAGACACAAATCTGGGTAGCTAGATTTCATCGTTCAGAGTTTCACTACTCGGAGTTAACTGCACTCGGATTTAGTCGCAATCGCTAGGAAGAAAAAAGGCAAAGAGCATGTTGAAAGGATAGGTATTTGCATTCAGACACTATTAGGTGTAGCCCCCGACTTACTGCTTAGTTGAGAATCAATTAAGTAGCAAGTCAAGAACGTCCTTAATTACAATGACACAATGAAATGCATATTTAGGTGTAAAAGCGACGTAGCAGTTCTATGTTCCAAGTGTTCTTTGAAGCGCCATAGTCCCTCCTGCTTGAGCCAAGAAGTCCTCGACACACCACTTCGTTGACAATGTAAGGGCCTTCCCGACAGGGAGAGCTTGTGCTCGCTTTTCTGATTCTTTCTAAGAACCAGATCCCCTTTAGAGAAAGCTCAGCCTTGAACATTCCGATCGTGTTAGCGGCGCAAACCCTGGAGGTACTTAGCCGACTGGATTGATGCGACGTCTCTGGTTTCTACCAGCTTGTCGAGATCTTCCAGTCGGCCTTCTTCTGGCTCGGCTTCCTTGTAGCTTCGAACCCGTTGGGATCCGAATGCTAGCTCGGTAGGTAGGACCACCTCCGAACCATATACTAGGAAAAAAGCCTAGAGACTCTTTGGCCAGGTAGCCCTGCTGGGGGCAGTTCTTAGCCCCTAGAGCACCGAAGGCAATTCTTTTACCCATCTTGCTACGTATGGTTTGAGACGATCAAATATTCTGGCATTTAGGCCCTACAGCACCATTCCATTGGCCCGTTCGACCTACCCATTACTCCGGGGATGGCCCACGGAGGCGAAGCAAATCTTGATGCCGAGCTCGTCGCACTAGTCTTGGAATTCTTTGCTTCTGAATTGGGTGCCGTTGTCGATGATGATCCTATTCGGCACATCGAATCTGACGACAATCTCTTGAAAAAATTCTATGGCTTTGACTGCAGTGATCGTGGCAACTAGCTTGGCCTCAATCCATTTGGTGAATTTGTCGATGGCGGCGAAGAGGAAAGCAAATCTACCTTGGACCTTTTGAGGGTCCGACTATATCGAGCCCCTGCATCATGAACGCCAAGTGATCGGAATGGTCTGCGGCTTCTTGCACCGTATATGAATCTGTCGATAAAAATCGATAGCCTTCTGCACACGAAGACAATATCTTCGCGTCTGTTACGAATCGGCGGAAAAACCTTGACGATAAGCTTTGCCTACCAGAGTGCTTGATGCCGCATGATGTCTGCAGATTCCCGAGTGAATTTCTCTGAGGAGGCTCTTCCCTTCTTGCTCTGATATGCACCGCTTGAGGACCCCAAAGGCACTCTTTCGAAAGAGCTCCTCCCCGACCACCACGTAGCTTTTGCTTTGCCGTGTGATGCACTCGGCTTGTACGCGATCCTCAGGAAGCTTGTCCTTCAACAGATAATCCAGGTAAGGTTTTGTCCAGTCAGGGTTGATGACCAAGAATTCTGCCTCGGCCGGCTTCTCCCCTGATCTGCCTGACTCCTGTTGTCGGCTTGTTGCTGGCTTATGAAGCTCTTCGACGAAGACTCCAACTGGAACAGGTGCCTGGCTGGAGCCTAGCCTAGCGAGCTCATTCGCTGCTTCGTTGTAACGACGAAGCACATGGGTGAGCTCCAGTCCGTCGAACTTGTCCTCCAGCTTACGCACCTCCTGGCAGTATGCAGCTATGCTGTCATCAATGCACGATCACTCCTTCTGCACTTGGTTAATCACCACCTGGGAGTCTCCGCGAACTGTCAATCATCGGATACTGAGCGATATGGCAATACGAAGACCATGTATGAGTGCCTCGTACTCGGCGACGTTGTTTGATGCCGGAAAATGGAGTTGAAGGACATATTTCAGCCTTTCCCCTATTGGAGAGATGAGCATCACGCCAGCCCCCGCACCACTCAGCATGAGAGAACCGTCGAAGTACATCATCCAGTATTCGAGATCCTCCACAGTTGTGGGATCTTGCAACTCGATCCTTTCGGCGAAGTAAGCTCATGAAAGCACTTGAGACTTGACTACCGTCAGAGGCTTGAAGGAAATTTCAAGGCCCCAAGCTAGACCGCCCATTTCATGCGATTCTCCAAAGGACTCCGATTGTAGAGTATATCTGTCAATCGAAAATACGTAACCACTAAAATTGAATGCTCTTGAAAGTAATGCTTGAGTTTACGAGAGGAAAGCAGTACCGTATATAGAAGCTTCTACACTTGAGGGTACCGCGTCTTGGATTCGCCCAATACTTCACTGTTGAAATAAACCAGGCACTGAATTCTCTGCAGGTGTCCCTCCTCCTCCTGCTCCACGACAATTGCAGCGCTGACTACGTAAGTCGTTGCCGCTATGTAAAGCAGGAGGGGTTCTTCTGGCGCTGGTGCGACCAATATCGGAGGTGCGGTCAGGAGCGCCTTCAGATCCTCGAAAGCCTGTTGTGCCTCGGAGGTCCATTGAAAGCTGTCTTGTTTCTTCAAGAGTTTGAAGAAGGGCATACCCCGAGTGCCCAAGCGAGCGATGAACCGGCCGAGTGCCACCATGCACCCTGTGAGCTTCTGGACTTCCTTCTGGCAAGTCGGTGGTTTCATCTTTAGGATAGCGTTGATCTTCTCAGGATTTGCCTCGATACCGCGATGAGACATGATAAATCCAAGTAATTTCCCCCAAGGAACCCCGAAGTCGCACTTCTCCGGGTTAAGCTTCATCTTGTAGGCCCTTAGACTTTCAAACGTCTTGGCCAGATCAGATGTGAGATCTTCTTTCGCTCGGGTCTTAACCACAACGTCGTCTACGTATGCCTCCACGTTGCATCCGAGTTGAGTGTAAAAACACCGCTGTATAGCGTGCTGGTAGGTTGCGCCAGCGTTTTTCAACCCGAATGGCATCGTGATGTAGCAGTACGCACAGAACAGAGTGATGAACGAGGTCTTGATGCAATTTTCTTCCTTCAGCCTGATTTGGTAGTACCCTGCGTATGCGTCTAGGAAACTCAGGAGCTCACACCCGGCGGTCGAGTCTACTACCTGATCGATGCGGGGCAACCCGAAGGGATCCTTTGGGCACGCCTTATTGAGATCAATGTAATCGACACACATGCGCCAACTTTTATTCTTTTTGCGTACAAGGACCGGGTTTGCCAACCAGTCGGGATGATACACTTCTTTTATGAAATTAGCAGCTAAAAGTTTGGTGATCTCCTCTCTGATGGCGTCGCGGCGATCTTGTGCGAACCGCCGGAGCTGCCGCTGATGGGCTTTTTTTTTACAACATTGAGAGAGTGCTCGATCACCTCCCTAGGAACACCGCATGTTGGATGGCTTCAGCGAAAATATCCTGCTTTTCAAAGAAAGCGACGAGCGCATCTTCCTATCTGGATCAAGCCTGTCCCAATCAAGGCCATTTGGGCCGAGTTGGACGGATCAAGTATCACCTTCTTGACTCCTTCGTCAGCTTTCATACCCAACTTGGCTTGCTTTGCAGCCGGGACGTCGTCTTCGCCCTGCGGAAGGGCAGCCGCTAGCCAGATCTTTTCAACATTGACCGTCGCCACCAGCAGCTCGGCCAGGTCACAACTTTCCCTGTCGCACACGAAGGACTGCTTGACGTCCCCCCGAACCGTGATAACGCTGTTTGGTCTCGGCATCTTTAGCGCCAGATACGTGTATTTGGGGGCGGCCATGAACTTGGCCAATCCTGGCCTTCCCAAGATGGCATGGTATGCCGTCTCGAAATCGGCCACCTCAAAATTCAAGTACTCCGTCCGGTAGTTCTCCTTGGTTCCGAACGTCACCGGCAGTGTGATCTACCTGAGTGGTACCGTCGAGGTCCCGGGGATTACCCCGTGGAACGGCGATGATCCACGCCTCAGCTCGGAGCGAGGGATCTTCATATCATCGAAGGTTTTGGAGAAAAGGACATTGAGCCCACTTCCTCTGTCGACTAGCACCCTCTTGAGCTTGATGCTGCGTACGACAGGGTCCAGGACCAAAGGATATCTTCCTGGGAGCGGGACACAGTCGGGGCGATCCGAGTGATCAAATGTGATCGGGACCTCGGACCACCTCAAGAATTGGGGCGTTGCCGGTGTTACTGCGTTGACCTCCCGAGCGGTAAGCTTCTACTTTCGCTTGGACTCGTACGCAGCCGAGCCTCCGAATATATAATTGAGCTCGCGCTCGGTCACCTGGTAATCGCCCCCATCATCTTCAGGTGGATCTTGCTTCTTCGCTGCCTCGCCCTTGCCTCGGTTTTCCCTATTGCTACTCTCCCGGGCAAACCTCTTCAGGGTGTAGCAATCCTTGGTTGCATGCTTCCCATGGGGGTGGAAAGGACAGACGGAATCCATTACCTTGTCGTAGTCATTGTTCACATGCACTTTCCGGCCAGCCACGCCGCATTGCGCGACCAGCTCCCCGGGTCCACGCTTCTTATCCCTTTGCTTGGAGGACTCGGCATGGTCCTTCTTGTTCTTCTGCTGTGGGCGATCCTCCTGACGCTCTGCCAGGGCATCCGAGGCCGTGGCACAGCGATCGGCCAAGGCGAACATTTCCCTGACGGTGGTCGGCGGACTCCAGGACACCTTCTTGATCAAGTCGGCGTCGCTGACTCCCTTTTGGAAGGCAGCTATGACGACCGCTTCTGAGGCATCCCGAATGGTATTTTTCTTCTGCATGAAGCGCTAAATGAATTCCCACATAGTTTCATTCTTCTTCTGATGAAGTTGGTATAGCTCCCAGGCCTCTCGTAGGTGCCTTGGAAGTTTGAGATAAACTGCTCATAGAGATCTCCCCAGGAATCAATAGAACCCGCTGGGAGTCCCGTGAGCCAAGCTTGAGCTGATGGAACGAGTGTGACTGGCAGGTAGTTTGCCATCACGCTCGTCGCCCCTACGCTGCCTTGATCATGCGAGGGCATAAACCTCTGACCGAGCCTCCGGGTCTCTTTCTCCGTCGAACTTGACGATGCCCCTAGGGATGAAGCCTTCGGGCCAAACCACTCGACGGACTCGGGGGGGTGAACGCGCGGACCCCATCGATGGGCCAGCTGTTGCAGCGTCGAGGCGATCGGCGCAACGGTGTCCCGCCTTGGTGATCCCCATCGTCACTCCCGGCCCGGCGATTGTGATCCTTGCGGTCGATATGGTTGTCGCGTCGGCCATTGTGATCGTCCCGACCATCATAGTTGATGCCGAAACGTTCGAAGTCATCCTCACGCCAGCGCCGCTCCCCTTCTTCCCGTTCACACCGCCTGGCGTTAAGATCTAGGCGGAGATCGCGATTGAGGCTCCGTGGCGCCTTCGCCTCGACGGCTCCACCAATCGCCTCTAGGCCGACTTTAGGCGTCCGACCGCCGCCGATCTGGGTAGTGTCTTGCGGGCACGAGTGTATCTTCTCATGGGTGCTTCCTGGTTTTGCTGGACCGTTGCCGCCGTCACCATGGCCTTGACTTAGGCCACGATCGGGGCAGCGAGGCTGTCAGGACCAAGGATTGGCCCCAAGGTGTCGAGCAGCGTCTTGGAAGCGACGATGTTCTGCTGCGGTGTGTGGAAAACCAGCTGGTCCCCTTTCTTTACCTGTAGAAACTCCTCATTGACGTTGCGTCCCCGATTCTGGAGGGACCTCGCGCGCTCTTCCCGGGCTGCGCGGCGGAGACGCTCCGCCTCCATTGTGTCTGGGGCTTCTTGCTGGTGCAAGGTATCGGTCCGATCGTCCTCGATCGCGAAGACGCCACGGAAGGCCCTTTGAGAGCGGGTGGTTGCGGTGCTCTTCGATCCAGACTGGAGCTTGGGTGAGGGAGCGATGAGATCTTTCCCAGGGTGGGTCGAACCTTGCCCTGTGAGAGCAAGCTTACCAAGACCATCGGCGATGAAGTCCAGGCTTCCAAAGCGGAAGGCCTAGCTGGGGGTGAAGGAAACGGTGATCCCGCTGGGTGCCGCCATCAAACTCGGGAAGGATGATCTTCGCGCTGCCCCTACTTGGCGCGCCAACTGTCGATGTTTATGATCGGCAATAAAGAAGAGTGAACTGGGCAAGGCGGAAGATCTGAGTTTGATGGTAACGCAAGACACAAGGAGATTTATCCAGGTTCTAGCTCTCCGATGGAGATAATACCCTAGTCCTATGTTCGGTGTTTCTTGGTGTATGGAAGTGCGTTCTTCTCTTACAAGTTTTCTTCCCCGTCTCCTCTTTCTCTCGAAGCTCCCCTCCTCTTTATACAGCAGAGGAGGATTGCTTGTGTATAGTAGTGGAGGTTTTTGAAGCATAGCAGGGGTGGTTGGACGCAGAGGAGAGGTTGTCCTGTGGCTGGTCGACCATGCACAACAAAGATGTAAGGCAGAGCCGCCTTTGCAGGGCGCAGCGCCAGACACCTAATCTTGTCGACACCTTCTCCCGGTCTTTCCCTTGCTGCGCACGGCTGAGGCCTTCTGGAAGGTCCCTCTTCTGCATGGCTAGCCTAGCCCACCCCCTTGGGATAATCCAGAAGGCCCATTAAGCAAATACCCAGGATCCGTGTATTCCACAAATGGGATACTGTATGACACCCACATTGATTGATGATCGTTAGGATAGTGTGGACACAGCTAGTTATCACGATAGTGGCAGACACAACTACAGCTCAGATTGGCATAAAAACAATAAGAGTGGTAATCACTGCCGAGGTGGACCACCATCTAATTATTTCTCTCCCTGATCCTCTACCTCTAGAGCTTGTCGTTGTTGATCTTCTCCATCTGGAGCTCCTCTTCCCATTTCTCTAGGTGCACTAGGAGTGTGTGGATGTAAACATGGATGTGTATGTGATATAGTGGGTCAATCCACTTGGTGAATTTGCAATCAGTGGTCTGTAAGGAAGAGTAACTGTTAACAAGAAATGTAGCGATACTTGCATGGAAGTATAATTAGGACATGACATAGTTATCATGAAAAGAGGGCATGGAAAAAATGTCCTGGGTTCAACAGTCATCGCAAACTTGGATTACTACATCGAGGTTGTGCTTGCATTATGGCCAATGCTCGAGTAGGTGTGCGTACTCCTGGAGGGGATTTGTAGTGGTGTAGGACTCTTTGGTTTTGAGCAGAAAGTTGGGCTCGGAGGATTAGGATTAAGGGGACCTAGATGTGTGTGTAATCGAGGGAAGAGTCACGCTCTCGAAAACTTGTCTGTCGCCATCTTCCCTTCTCACGCCTTGAGCTTCCTACTCTGTTTGTCATGTTGGGCATGAAATACTTAGTTCGAGATGCATGGGCTATTCACGTAGGAGTACTTATAAGGTGGGTCAGATGTAGGTATTAGTCTTGACACAGGAAAATTGGGGTTTTAGAGAGGTGTGGCCATGTCGGTCTAAAAAGTAGGTGGCAGTGTGTTGTCACATCTGATGAAAAGTAAATAGCGGTGTGCTGTACGTATGATTGAAAGTATTTGGCAGTGTGCTGCCACGTCTGACGGAAAATAATTGGTATTATGTTGTCACCTCGGTCAAGAACAGTTGTGGCATTGTGTTGTCTTCCCTGACGGAATGTTCTTCCAGTGTGCTGCCACATCGGTCTAAAAAACCATTTTAGTAATATGGTTTGCAATAGTTCTTGTGTAGGAGACATTTTTAGGAGTAATTGGTTTGCTTTTTAAATCACGAAGGAACATAAACCACAAGAGCGAACACATTACTAGAGCAGGTGGTTGCGACTAGGGGGCCCCGCAACGTTCGCAGGAGATGAAGGGTCTGCGTGTGCTAGCCACGCTGTGTTGTGGCTGCCACATCAACTCTACTCTCATCCCCTCTCCTTTTCCTTTGTTCTCAACTTTGCCTACAAATTGTGACAGAGTCGGTGCACTATTTATAGTTGGCCTTTTGTTGCCATTTCAAATTTTGATAGAGGGAGTGGGTCTCTATCGCTATTTCAAATGATAACAGGTGCTACTCTATCACAATTTCAAATGGTGAATCTGCCGTGGCAACCCAGGTAACACTTTGTTGTTGGTTGAAATAGCGACTGGGTCTTTCTTGAGTGTCGAAATGGTGATAGATGCCTATTTCTGTCTTTTTTTGGAGTATTATTTCTGTCGAATAATTAAAAAACATGGGTTATTTAAAAAAATCATTTTTTCATATATAGCTCGAAACGAATCCAATTGAACTGTTAGAGGAAGTAAATTAATACCCTTATGTTTTCATATTTCCTCCAAATATGTCATCATTAAACCTACTAAGTCAAGTAGTAATTGCAAATGTGTTGTAAGGTTCAGCGTGTCGATCTAATCGCATCGGCACAAGGGATGCAATAGTTTAATCGGATTATTAGAAAGATTTATGGATGAAAAGTAATTAATTTGAAAAGATCATAGATGGATTAGTACATTAAAGATTAGTACGATAAGGTTGTGATGCCCTTGTTCCCAGCCATTTGGCGAGTGGCCAAGATCATCTCGCCATTGGTTGGATCTTGTGGCATGATCAACAAGTGCTGGTTTCAGACAGCAGTTTTACCAGAGAAAAGTTCAGATAAACGAGACGTGATTAGAGCAATATGCAGCCTTATAAGAGCCCCCATCAACTTTTTTTTAAAAGATGAGAACAACTACATTCAGCTTACAACTCATAGGTTACGGGTTCAAATTCTAGGAACTCAGGGAAAAATCAACACAAATGACATACTCAACATGTGGTTGATAAGAATCGAACTCTAGTCATCAAACCAGAGAGACAAGGTGACACCCAAGGCAATCCTACAGTCGTGTTTGCACCAAATTTTGGAAAGTACGAAACAATTCGGCAGAATCGTAGGAGTTTGGATAATGCACGGTGCATCTTTGGAAACAAGAAATCAATTAAGAAACCATAGCCGACTCGGACTATGTTATCGTAACAGAGCAGGACTCGGATCGGCTGATGGGTATATAAGGCGAACCTAGGCCGTTCGAAAGAGGGCATCCACAGCAAAAATCACATCTGCTAGTTTTCATTTTCTTTTAGTTTTTAGTCTTGTAATACTCTTTTGTAAGTCGACCTCGATCAATAAAGTTGCGACGCCGATTGTTGATCGCTTTCGATTTCTTCAGTCCGATCTATTCGCTTTTTTGCGACGCCTTCTTAGAATTAATCTACCTTTATCTTCTGATTAGCCTTGATTGGCTAATCTGTTTGCCTTTTGATCAGCCCTTGGCTGATTCTAATTTAGCCGATTATTCTCTAATATCGGCTTAGAGCGAATTTCGTGACTTTTTCCTTATCGATTGCAGGGTCAAATCGATTGGCATGCTCGAACCCGGTGCTCGTCCAGTGTGCTGCAATTAAAAATCCTACTTCACATTTTTAGTGTCAACACATTTTTGGCACGCCTAAAGGACCAGATCGAAAAGATGATCATTTGCGAGTAAATCATCGCCGACGAGCCGACGCAATGCTGACGCAATAATCGTCCCTACTTTGGACGATCTGACTCTGGAACAGCGCAAGGAGATTGAAGATTGAAAAGCTGCCCTGGAAGAATTGATGTTGGGTTGTTATCAAAAAAACCCGATGAGGGGTCACACAGATGATGGCACTTCCAACATTGAATCCTCTTGGCGAAGCTGGCGTCTCGACGAATTCGGTAAGCCGATATCTACCGGCTCAAGCCAAGTTGTCTGTTATGATTGAGCAATCTGTGCATCATGCATTAATCAATCAATCATCGGCCTTGGTTACAACCCTAAAACCGATGATAGAAAATAGCGTGAAAACAATTGCACAAGAGTTGGCAGTGTCTGGAGGATTGCTAGATCCATTGCAGCCGCTCCCAATGTACCCCGTATACTCTGTGGCACAAAACGCCAACACGATAAAAGTGTCGGCTCCAACACCTCACTAGTGCCAACTCAACTCACCGTGTTGGCGCCGAAATTTCGCCGAGTATGGTTACTCATTACCATGCATATACTAACACAAATGGGTTAGATACAGCTAACCTACCTCCATCGGCAAGCATCAGAACTATTCTACGCCCAATGGCTCTCACCATTGAATCTCGAGCAGAAGTCATAAATCCCAAGGACCAACCCAAGTAAGAAATTCGGTTCCACATAGGGTAGTTTCATATGCAGAGCCTTTCGTTCCTTTGCCTGAGTTTCTGGCTATCAAAGCCGATGGGTGTGAATCATGGCCCCACAAGATCCATCAGAAGGACAAATCGACCGCCGAAGTTTTCACTAAAGGTGGATGCCATTCATCATGATTGGCCCAATTCTAGTACTACATCGGCCAATAACATTAATTGGGCTGATCAGATCTCTATGGTCTTGAGAGATCAGATCGGTTTACAACTCAAAGGGAAGACGATCGGCTATAGAAAGCCGTACCCAGATTATATCGACCGCATGCCATACCCACATAATTTCATGGTTCCCGATTTTGCAAAATTTTCGGGAGATGATTCAGTCACTACCCTTGAGCATGTCAGACGGTTCATTGCCTAGTGTGGCGAAGCGGCTCAATCCGACAGGTTGAAAATTAGGTTATTTCCCTTATCATTGTCAGGAACTGCTTTTACTTGGTTCATAAATCTCCCTCTAAATTTGGTCCACTTTTGGAGCGATTTAAAGAGCCGATTCCATGAATATTTCTTTTCTAGCGGTATAGAGCTTAGGATATCGGATTTGAGTTCTGTCCAACTGAAGTTCGGTGAATCGGTTTCTGATTATATCAGAAGATTTAGAGAGGTGCGAAATCGATGCTTCAGTGTAACATTGCCTGATAATCAACTAGTCGATTCAGCATTTCAAGGATTAATCCCACCACTTAAAGAGAAATTTGCTGGGCAGGAGTTTACCGACCTAGGCCATCTGCTTCATCGTGTATCGGCGCAGGAAGACCGATATTTAAATAAAGAGTTTAAAGATAAATTTAGATTAAACAGGAATGACAAGGATAACGCCAAAGTAAATATGGTCGATTATAGTTCAAGTGAGACTTCCGAAGATGAAGCGGATGTAAATATAGCCGAGTGGGTAAAGGGCTCTAAGAAACCTCTCATCTGCTCATGGCTGAAGCCGATGAAGAATAAGTCAGAGGTTAAGTACGCTTTTGATGTGTTCAAATGCGATCGCATATTTGATTTACTATTACAGGAAAAAGTAATACGACTGCCAGAAGGACATGTCATACCGTCGGCCGATAAGATCAAAAAACGATGATATTGTAAGTGGCATCACTCTTTTTCTCACAACACTAACGACTGAAATATCTTTCGGCAACAAATACAGTCGGCCATTGAAAACGGTCGGCTCAAGTTCGCAGAAGAGCCAGCCATGGAAGTAGATGTTAATCCTTTTCCGATAAACATGGTCCAATGTTCGCACAAAGGGAAGGAGCTAGTGGATGAGGAACCTAAGACAACCTGACGAGTCGATGTGTAGTCCAGTTCAAGCGGGGAAACATTGAAGATAACGATAAGCTCATTCCAGATAGAAGCCGATCAGGATGGTAAAAATTCGAGAACGATTAAACCAAAAGGGGAATTACAGGTTGGACGATGGTATAAAGCCGAGCGGTCTCCACCTTGTAAATCAACATTTAAGACTAAACCAACTTTTTTGCAGCTGCTCGAGAAATATGAAAGAATAAGCCATCGACAAAAGCAGTGACCTCGACGGCCAGACAACTTGTATTGGCCGAACAATATTGAGAGGGCTCACCAGAGATGTCCTTTTTGGCAATTTTGTTGAGAAAGGGGCGAGCATTGCTTCTCCAAGGTCATGTCCAATGGAACATTATCCCCAGAGAGATTGGCCAAGGCAACTAGTGAAAGAACGGCTATCTGGATCGGTGCAAGATCTACCGGAGTCGAGTACGTATGTCGACATGGAAAGGCTATCCATGCTGAACCAAAACAAGGATATAGAGCCTACAGAGAATGAGAGTCTGGTTGGTAAAATTCGTAAGCCGATTGAACCTAAACCAAGATGATGTCCAACAGGAGTCAGCCGATCCCAACGTAGGCAACTTCAGTGCTTGAGGACGCAGGAAATGAGGGAAGCTGAAGAAGAAAAACTAAGAGATCAACCGTTCAACGAGTTACGACCAGTAAAACCTATCAAATGGGAATGGAGGAAGAAGGAACAAGCCAACGATGAATTAGATTCCTCAGATGACTTGTTATCATCGATGATCCGTGACGACACTCCCCCTATGGACATCAACATGGTCTTTACTTTACCAGCCGAATTCAGAATCAAAACTGAATCGATCAAAGACACGTTCGCCCAACTCTATCTTGGCGCACAGGACGCTGTGTTTGAAAAGCCGCAGGATGCCCATCGGCACTTAAAGCCGTTGTATCTGAAGGGGCACATAAACGGAAAGCCGATATCCAGAATGTTGGTGGATGGAGGGGCTACTGTAAATCTAATGCCATTCACTACTTGCAAGAAGTTGGGCAAGACCGATGAAGATCTGATCAAGACAAACATGGTGTTAAATGACTTCACAGGTGATCCCACTAAAGCAAAGGGAGTGATGGTTACAGAATTAACCGCTTGTAGCAAAACTTTGCCGATCGATTTTTGTGATTGAAGCAAAAGGAAATTACGGCAGCTTCTTGGACGAGATTGGATACATGCCAATTGCTGTATACCTTCAACTATGCATCAGCTACTCGTACAGTGGAACGGGGACAAAGTTGAAGTCGTCCCAGCCGATACATCGGCTCATATTGCTATGGCTAGTTCCGACGCAAATTGGCCGCATGAAGAAGCTGAATGTATATCGGGTAAGACTTTAGACAATTACGACTTTATATGCGTTGGTAAGTCAGGATTAATGCCGATCAGTGTTAGGCCAGGCATGTTTGATCGGGCAAAGGAAGTTCTAAGGAAATGGGGCCAGAAGTAATCCAAATTCTTCAAGACAAAGTACGAAGCTATCGACATGTGATAAATTCTTGTGAAGCAATCGAAGATTTTCAAGATGAAAAATAGGGCCAAGGTTTCACTTCTGCCGATATGCTTGAAGAAATCGATATAGGAGAAGGCGACAGAAAAAGACCAACTTTTGTAAGTGCAAAGCTAGATGTAGAATACAAAGCCAAGTTGGTTGAAATAATTAGAAACTATAGGGATTGTTTCGCTTGGGAATATTACGAGATACCAGGGTTAAGCCGACAACTAGTGGAACATCGGTTGCCTATAAAACCAGGATATCGGCCATTTAAGCAATATCCTCGACGTTTTAATCCAGAATTGTACAATGTTATTAAAGAAGAAATTGAGAGGTTATTGGAGGCCAAGTTTAAGGCCTTGCTGATATGCTGAGTGGGTGTCTAACATTGTTCCCGTCATGAAAAAGAATGGTAAGCTTCGGGTATGTGTAGATTTCAGAGATTTGAATAAAGCTACGCTAAAAGATGAATACCCAATGCCTATAGCCGATATGCTTATCGATGCTGCGTCTGGTAATAAGATTATTAGTTTTCTTGATGGGAATGCTAGATATAACCAGATATTTATGGCAGAAGCCGATGTCCCCAAAACTTCCTTCAGATGCCCTAGTGCTCTGGGGTGGTATGAATGGGCTGTAATGACATTCGGCTTGAAAAACGCAGGTGCTACTTATCAACGTGCAATGAATTTGATTTTTCACGATCTAATCGGTCACATTGTTGAAATATACATCGATGATGTAGTAGTAAAGTCCAAGGATGATTGACAATATTTGGCCGATTTAGAAAGGGTGTTTCAGAACACAAGGGCTCACGGGCTAAAGATGAACCCCTTGAAGTGCGCGTTTGGCGTGTTGGCTGGCCAATTCCTCGGGTTTATGGTTCACCAGAGAGGAATCGAAGTCAACTAAGCAAGGGTCAAGGCCATAGTTAATACAAAACCGCCAACATGTAAAAATGAATTACAAAAGCTGATCGGCAAAATCAATTACTTACTTATTTATTTATTTCAAATTTGTCCTATCGAATTCAAGCTTTTATCCCATTGTTGAAATTAAAAGACCATCAGACTTCAGATGGGGAGCCGATCAAAGAAAGAGCTTTTGATGATATAAAGCAGTATTTAGCATCACCACCAGTTTTGGCTGCACCAAAGAATGGGGTCCCATTCAAATTATACGTGTCGGCTGAAAACGAAACTATTGGGGCAGTTTTGGCTCAAGAGGTCGATGGTAGAGAGCTTAGTAATATTTTATTTAAGCCGATTTACTCTTGAAATCGAGATCGTGTACCCTTCAAGGAAAAATTATGCTTGTCATTATACTTTGCTTGTACTATGTTGAGGCATTATATATTGGCATCAACTTGCATAATAGTATGTAAGGCCGATATCATTAAATATATGTTGTCTGCACCAATCTTAAGAGGACGACTTGGTAAATGGGCTTATGCCCTGACTGAGTTCGACCTACAGTATGAATCGGCTAAGGCTGTCAAGGGTCAGGTAATAGCCGATTTTATCACGAGACACGACACTATGGTGGGGTTGGTCGATATGGTTCCCTAGCAATTGTATTTCGATGGGTTAGTTTGTCAAGAAGGCAGTGGGATAGGTATAGTGTTGGTTTCCCTGAAAAAGCACAACTTTGAGTTTGCATATCGGCTTAATAGCCGATGCTCTAACAATCAGGCGGAATATGAGGCGTTGCTCAAGGGACTTCAACTGCTGGAGAGTAATGGAGTAAGTGATGTGGAAGCTTATGGCGATTCATTATTGGTTGTTCAACAGGTTAAAGGGGAATTTCGGTGCAATGATGAAGTACTGTCAAAATACTTGGAACATTGCCTTAATGCTATCAACACATTTACTTCATTTTCTATCAAACATGTGCCCAGAGAAATGAATGACAAAGCCAATATGCTAGCGCAAGCAGCATCGGGTTATAGAAAGTACAGCTGATACGAATTGCTTGACTCAGTTAAGACAATGTTGTGTGTTGATATTGCCGATTGGAGGACGAAGATAAAAGCATACTTGATGAACCCGTCCAGGCCTACTAAACGCAAAATTTAGCAACAGGCATTGAAGTACGTGGTGCTAGGAGAAGAACTATACTATCGGACAATGGAAGGTTTACTGTTGAGATGCCTAGGTGATGAAGAAGCAAAGGTGGTTATGGGCGAGGTCCATGAAGGGATTTGTGGTTTACATCAGTCGGCTTACAAAATGAAGTGGATATTAAGACGAACAGGATATTTTTAGCCGACAATGTTAGAGGATTGTTTCAAATACTATAAAGGTGCCAGAGTTGTCAAAAATTTGGAAATGTGTAACTCGCGCCAACATCGGCTTTACATCCGATTATCAAACCATGGCCATTCAGAGGGTGGGGGATAGATGTAATCGGCCAGATAGTCCCAGCATCGAGCAGAGGCCATAAGTTTATCCTCGCAGCTACGGATTATTTCTCAAAATGGGTTGAAGCCATCTCTCTCAAAAAAGTCACGAGTGTAGAAGCTATCGGCTTTGTCAATGAGCACATCATCCATCGATTTGGTATTCTGCGGACTATCACAACCGATCAAGGAATTGTATTCATGTCTAATGAGTTTCGAAGCTTTGCAGGAAGTTTGGGCATTAAATTGCTTAATTCATCACCATATTATGCCCAAGCCAACGGGCAAGCTGAGTCGTCAAACAAAACATTGATCAAGCTAATCAAAAGGAAAATTGATGAGAAACCGAGGAATGGGCACGTCACATTGTTGGAATCTTTATGGGCATATCGGCTAGCATTCCACGGATCGACTAAATTATCGCCATATCAGTTGGTCTATGGCCAAGAAGTCAGACACCAGAGAGATAAATATAGATTCAATGCGAGTGTCAAAACAAAATAATCTATTGGCCGTGAATATAAAGACTTGATGATATAATCGGACGATTTAAGCGGAGTTAAGATTAATTACACTAAATCGGCTTGAAAAGAATAAAAAGAGAGTTGCGAGAAAGTATAACAAGAAGGTTGTGCCCAAGTCATTTGGCGAAGCCGATCTAGTTTGGAAAACAATATTGTCGATCGGGTCCAAAGACAATCGATTTGGCAAATGGTCGCCAACGGGAAGGACCTTATAAAATATATCTATTGTTGATGGAAATGCGTACATACTTGAGATACTTGAGGGGGCAGTGCTACCAAAGGCAATTAATGGGAAATATTTAAAGAAGTATTATCCTAGTGTATGGATCGGTGCATAAACGATTGAGACAACGCGCAACACAAGGATTTGGAAAGGTTAAATATAATCGCTAAATGCAACCGATTGCATACATTGCAAAAGCGCGGCGAAGTGACATTGTTTCAATTCGTAAGTTACATGGATAAATTTTAGCCCGGATCTGGGAATCCTAGCACCTAATGCCGATGTGTGGTCGCAATGCTTTGGCCAAAGATCTCCGTGATGCCGTACATTATGTTTTCATTAGCCTTGGCACTACCAAGCACTCGGACAATTTTAGCTGATTGATCTTTAACCCTCGCCACGGCCAGACCGATGTCATTCTTTTTATTCTTTAGAGACGCCACCGCTATGCGGTTATCGGCCAAGGCCATCGGCAAGTTGTTCGTTTACCTTGGCCAATTCCTCTTCGAGCTGCTTAGTTAATTCTAGTTTTTGCACAGAAGACTTGGCGGCTCTGAGTGATGAGGAATCTTCATCATATTTCTTCTTCTTAGCCTTGGCTTCTGCAACTAACTCATCTAGCAAGCGCTGGTCGGCTGCTTGAGCTTCTCGTTGGGCCATCCTGGCCGTTGCCGCCTCAACCTCTGCCCTTTTTTCGTCTATATGGCAGACATTAAGAATAGCATTCATGGCCTCATGTGGGAAATCGGCTTCAACAGCAACCATCACATCACGGATGGGCTACGCATTGGAGAGGATGGCTGCCTCTGGCTGAGAAATTTTAGTGAGAAGCCGATTCAGTCTCTCCTGTATGTTTGGCGAAGACTTGACGATCAAGGTATTACCAAAGATGCGCGTTGATTATCTTGCGCAATATCGGCGGGTAGTCATCTGTCGCTTTATCTCAAGATCGACCAACTCATCCAAGGTAAAACCGAGCAGGTCGTCAGGATTAGTCGATGGCGCAGGAGTCGGCGGGGGCACCATCGAAGGATGAGCTGGCGGAGAGATCGTCAATTGAGGAGCAGGTGGAGAGACCGCTTACCGAGAAGCGAAGTGGTTCCTTGAAGGTTAGCCAAAATATCAGCCACTTGGACTGACGACGTCGGCTACAAAGAAACAAATGAATTAGAAGCTGGGAAGGCAAGTCCAATGAAGTACAAATACCAAACTTACCTCAACAAAGACCGATGCACGAGGTGAGCTTTCAGCGCTCTGCTCCTTGCGCTCGGGTTTTCTTGGTAGGGACTTTGGTATGTGAACTTTGGTGGATTTAGGTTTCTACAAAATCGATACAACAAGGTTAGCAATAGGTAATGCAAAAAGTTATTTGTCAGTTAGAAGATACTCACTAGGCAATTGTTCCTTTTCAATCTCCGATAACGATGGACTTTGTACTCGGAGATTGCCTGAAGTGTAACCAGTCAAGCCCGTCGACTGGTGTGGTCTCTTTCCTTTTGACCCGCTATCCAATGGGCTCATGGCAGCCTTCTTGCCAGTTGCAGTGTCCTACAAATGGAGCAAGATGGTTAGTCACTGAAGGTTGGGAGCCAAGGTCAAAAATCAAAGGATTTTTCGAAACAAAGCCAATACCTCTACAGCTACCGATGAGTTAGTATAACCTGAGGAACTATCCTCACTTGAGCTGCTGCTGCTGCTGTAAGAGATTACTGTCAGCTCATGAAATTTCGATAAAAATTTATCTATGATATCCGATGGGGTACGATCCAGGTAAAGAGCCTCTGCCACGGATGACCACCAAGTAGAGAACTGACCAGCTCGACGAGAGTTCAAAAAGAAATGCGGTAGATCGCTGATTTGAAGTTCATCACCATCTCTAGAACTATCTCACCGATGTTGCATTCCTTACCCTAGCTCTGGGTTGAAGCCGATCAAGAAGCGGCAAGCAAGGGATCACTTGACCGAAACCCGTTAAGGTGCATAAACAGAGGGATGATAGAACTCGTTTAAAGGTCAAAGGTTCTGCTTTAGAATTCAAGCCGACATGAAGGATAAAAGGAGAAATGAAAATCCAAAGATAGTTCCAAAGTCGATTCCAAGATCGATTTAACTATCAAAGATCCAAGTGAAGGAAAAGGGCCATTGAAAATCGGCCACATTACTATAAGAAAAGAAGTCCTCCGACCAAAAATCACAATGCCTAAACCCAAGAAAAAGGATAGGTATTTCTTCAGACCGGCAGGGTTATTTTTGTCGCCGCCAAACACATTATGAGCCTCTCTCCGTGAGATCGCTAGCTCAGATCATGAATGGTGTTTTGGATAGTCCTCGCGAGGAAAGCCAATCTTCCATAGGCTCGTAAATAAGTGATTGGCTGAAAATTCAGATAGCCACAATTGAATAAACCATAAGGGTCTACCTACGCTTCAACTACTTAACTTGGCAAATCCTAAAAAGCCGACTTCTTATAACATGCATCATTTGGTATACGGCCCTGTACAATCTTGCCGAGCAAGCTGACGACCCTTTACTAGTTGCTCTGCTACAACCTGGTATACTTGAGTTGGCCCGAGGGATGCACTGGAAAAGAGGAATCTCTCCAGCCAGAGGTTTAGAAAGGTCAGATGTTTTTCATCCGATACCACCGATTCACCTTGTTGTTGTTATGTCGATATATTTTGACCATCCTTCGCCCTTGGATCGGATTAGCTTGTATTTGGGTTTACCAACGAAGTCGATATCCGGTCTCCATCGTGCCTAAGGCAAAGATAACTTGGCTACATCCAGAGAGTTAATGATTGGACCAGGACGGAAAAGAAAAGAATTGAAAGTATCTGACCAAAAGTAACATGTCGTGGCCACCAAGGGCTCATTGGTTTCTGGGTTGGCTAAACATAGCGGGAGACACTCGGCTATGCCCATTCTCTCCCACTCGGGTTTCTTCTGGGCCGATACTCGGATGTACCAACTTCTCCAGCCTTTTAGTGCTGTCGGCCATGCCCTAAAACTTTTACCCCATTCTTCTACATTGTAACCTTTAGCCGACAAAGGAAACCTCGGGATTTCTTCATTAATTACTGTATCAGCATTCAGATTTTCTACCGGTCCTAAATAGTATTGATCATTACTTTCTGGGATTGGAATGAGTACTTTGGAGGAATCCATTCAGCCGACTTGGGAGTGGGTCTGGAAGCCTTATCGCAAGAGCAGAAAAAGCTGATTGCAGATGGATCGAGAGCTCGAGAGCGTGAAAATGACCATGGGGGTCCCGCATATTTATAGCACGGTGAAAAGTTAAAACGGCGGGAAAGGATTTCGAAGCGACACGTGCAATTAAAATGCACTGAGATGTTTACGGCGTAATTAATGCAGCGGTTATCGGAGCAATTCTTTAAGACGATAAATGGAGAAGCCGATAAATTTTTGAAAGACAATAAGTTATCTTTCAAAAATAGGGGGCATATGTTTGCACCAGATTTTAGAAAGTATGAAACAATTTGGCAGAACCGCAGGAGTTTGGATAATGCACGGTGCATCTTTGGAAACAAGAAATCAATTAGGAAACCATAGCCTACTCGGACTATGTTATCTTAACAGAAAGGTGACTTCGGATCGGTGATGGGTATATAAAGGCGAACCTGTGCCGCTCGAAGAGGGCATCCACAACAAAAATCACATCTGCCAGTTTTCATTTTCTTTTAGCTTTTTAGTCTTGTAATACTCTTTTGTAAGTCGACATCGATCAATAAAGTTGCGTATCGTCGATTGTTGATCGTCTTCGATTTCTTCAGGTCTGATTCGTTCTGTTTTGCTACGCATCGCCTTTTCAGAATTAATCTACCTTTATCTTCTGATTAGCCTTGATCGGCTAATTTGTTTGCCTTTTGATCGACCCTTGGCTGATTCTAATTTAGTCGATTATTCTCTAATATCGGCTTAGAGCAAATTTCGTGACTTTTTCCTTATCGATTGCAGCGTCAAATCGATTGGCACGCTCGAACCTGGTGTTCATCCAGTGTGTTGCAATCAAAAATCCGACTTCACGTTTTTGGTGTCAACAGGTCGGCAAGCCTCCATTAAAATTGATGAGCGCAATTTACACAACGTCCCTGAAAAGAATGGAAATCGGATGTAATTTGTTTGTTTACACAGCCATTCGATGCAGAGTTTGAAACCGACTAACAGATGAGTAGATGGTCGAGAACGAAAACCACCCACAAATATTACTCCCTCAGATCGTATCTTGCAACATATGGGGTATCTCGTATGACGGAGAGTATGTAGTATAGGATACGAGTATATAAGATCATCTAGGTGGTATGTATATTTTTTCAAAGGTGGTCTGCACATTTTTTAGACATACTGCTTTTTATATGTATATATGAAGGTATTTGCAAAATACGCTAAAAATCATGTACTCCCTTGTAATTTTTTCATGCGGCTCACATTGGAGTATCTTATAATTAGTGTATGAGTGTACCCAAAGTGATAAAAGAGTATTTCAAGTTCGTTTTGGTGGTATTTCAGATGTGGGAGTAACTACTCCTAGGAGTAAAAGATATTTTTCATATATATATGTATATGTATATATATATAGGAAAATGAATGTGTACTACCAGGTGTATGTACTCTCACCAACCAATGCGTGATTTATCAATACAGTTATAGCATACAGCTTGGTTCAAGAGAGTTATTATGCATGCATGCAATCTTGACAAAATCAATGGACAGGAGTTATAGGAGTACGTACTCCTGGGAGTACAAAACGGGCTTCCTATATATATATATATATAGGAAAATGATTCCATACTCCTGGGTGTACGTACTCTCACCTCTAATATACCATTTAAATGATGTTGTTATACCTCTTTATCCTTTTAAGTATACTCTAATACAGATTATAAGATACTCCAAAGTGAGTTCCATGAAAAATTTCATTAAAATCCACCCTTTATAGCATAATTTGTTTACATATTCCTTTTACATATAGAAAAGGGTATATAACAAAAAATAAAGAGTCTGATGAAATTTTTTAATCATGTTGTATTGGAGTATCTTAGAATTATTATTGGAGTATACCGAAAGTGATAAAAAAGTATAAAGCGCTTATTTAAGTAGTATATTAAAGGTGGGGAGTATGTACTCCTTGAGTACTTAAAAGGCTTCCTATATATATATATATAGATATATATATATATATGTATATGTATATGTATATGTATGTATGTATGTATATGTATACATACATACATATATGTTATAATTATATATATATGTGTGTGTGTGTAAATGTATATATGTATATGTGTGTGTATACATACATACATACATACATACATACATACATACATACATACCTATTTTTCGCTCCGGTCAGTGAAGAAGCACACCATACACTAAGGAAAACGTGGTTGATTCGTTGCCAAGACTATTTTCGCTCACGATATAAGCCGTCGAAAATAAGATTGTAAATTGCCGGCCAATGGGTCGTTTAAAATAGTTAGATAATTTCGTTGCCCAAAATACTGGTTAAAATATTCAGATAATTTCGCGGCCAAAAATAGCCGTCAAAAGTAATAAGTAAATTGCGGCTAAAAATAGACCGTCAAAACAGATTTAAAATCATCGGCTTGGGAGGCCGCTGAAATAATTGGGATAAAACCCGTGCGGCCACCAAAACCTCATTCACGTTTATCTCCCTGGCCGCCCCGCTCATCGCCCGCCGCCGCCTTCCATGCGCCGCCGCCGCCGCCGCTGCACGCCGCCCATTGCCCCCACCACCCCGCCGCGCAGCTCGACGCCGCACCGCCACGCCTTCTCCAAGGTACCTCCACCTCAACTGAATTACATTGACTTGGCACAAATTGATCTGCTGCACAAATCTCTCTCATATCTTAATTTGTTGTCTCTTCATGTTCTCAGAAAACAAAATTGTACTTGCTTCCTGATCGTGTTCACATATGCTGATGCGTAGCTATCTAGCTTATGCAAGATTTTTAATTAACCACTATTTTTGTCATCTGTACAATATATAATTACGGTCGGTAGCAAGCTAGCTTGTTCGTAACGAAAGTTGTAATTAATTGACTTAGCTAGATAGGTAGAAACAAAGCTTCTCTTTGTAGTATTTTGCACCAAGATTAAAGCCTGATCGACGAGGAGAAAGTCTTAGATCTGCACTGATCTCCCTATTTGACTCAGGTGATTAGATTGTAGATCTTTAGTCATGATCCCGGTACTTGATTCCACCAATAACTGGTGAAATTGAAGAGATTTCTGGTGTTGATCACATGAGCATATGCAATTAATTTTTTTTAATTGGTGTTTCTCAGATTAGTAGTAGTGCATATATATATAGAGTTTTCTGTTTGAACATTTTTTTCCATTTTTCTGTCTAGTTCATGTTGTTTTAACGAAGATTTAGTCCATCTTGTTACTCTTTTGCCCGCTTCCGAATAGTATATGTTTTTTCGAGCTCGCCATGTAAGAATTAAGATTTTCGATCGTTCGACAAGTATTTGTCGTGATACCATACTGTATGCAAACTGTCGGCATGTTCTCGCGATGTTTTGATCGCAATGAAACATGTTCAACATGTCTTTGGAGACAGTCATTTCCAATTCCAGATTCCCAATTTGTTTTGTTGAATATTGTGACACGCAGTGGAGGGGAAATAAGTTGGGATGGTTTTAATGTAGAGCAATGTAGTATCAAGTGCCTATTTAGCTCTAGCCCAAATGGCAAATTATCGGATATACATACAGCAAGTCTGATCGCTGATGATGCATCTCAAGCTCTCAGCACCTGCCATTTCATCACCCAAATCCTGTTTGCAACACGATTTCACCACCAGCTAAATTTTGTTTTAACACGGAATTTCATGTGGTTCTTGATCCATTTAGGGTTGCTATGGCCAAATTTGTTTAGATAAGAAATTTAGAAAAGAAAAGTGGCTGCTATGGCCAATTTGTTTGGATAAGAAATGCAGTTGTTGCTATTCCTTTAGTTCCCAAAAGAGCACCATAGGATTTCTTATGACTGTTTTTGGAGATGTTTACTAACTTGGAAAAAAAACCATGTGTACCTTGCAAGGTGTTCTTATCCTAAATACTGTGCCGACCGGTATGACTATTTTGCCATTAGAATGAGACATTTATTGTTTCTTGTGTTGTTTCCTTAGCTCATGCATTTGTAATCTTGATCAAACTAGCTACTATTTTTAGTTCTTTACTTTTTTATGTGCTTGAGACTTGATCACAAAACCTACATTTGTATTTGGATTCTACTTAGTCAGGCTTCATCGTATTCTTATAGTTGCAATCAGTATTCGGTCTTCCATTTGATGTCACTCATATCCACTTACGCTACCTAGGCGTAAATTTTTGGATCTCTTTCATTGAGAAAGTCTTGAAAAATTATTTGAGTTCATTATTGTAGTCATTTCTTTCTCAGAGACCTAGAGTTGTCTTGTCTCCGCAAGGTTGTCCTCACAAATTTGAATCGAGATAAGAAAAATTTTGTTCAGTAGCTTTATTGTAAGGACAATAATGTGCATAATGTAATTATAGTATTCTTGCACATTTCTCCATGAATGATGCTCTTGCCAAAGCTTGCATGTATAATATGCCAAAATAAGCTTGATTGCCATGGGGAAAGTGCAAAAGGACTTCCCACAACACATTTATTTCCAATTTTTGTTGTCATCTACATTTTCCTTGTAATATTTGAGATTGGTCCATCTTGTCATCAACTATAAGAAACTTGCATTACATCCATCGATCATTGTTAAGATTGAGCTCGCTTATGTTATTCAGGGAGATTTTACCTTAGTATGCTCGATATTTTAATGATATTTATAAAATTGCACCATCATCCATGTAGTGTTAGCAGCATCAAAAATGGCGTAGCGACCAAAGATGGATGTACGATGGATGGAAAAACACCGGATGCACACACGAGAGTGGATGGTGAACACACAGTGCTTTTGTGGATTTTGTTTTCTTCCTCTCCTTCCGTGGGTTGGGGAAGTGCCCTCGTCAGAGGTGTCGAATTTTAATTGGCAAGACAAAACAAATGTGGAGCGCCACCTTTGCAAATGGGGTTTTATGCCGATTATCTAACCCGGTATGAGCATGGTAAGCCACGTTCTAGGGAAACATCCAACCCGAATGAGTGTGAGCTAGCCGATGATCCTATTGATGCATTGATGATATGATGCATGATTTTGTTCAGCAGCTTTGAGGATGTGCTCGACCGAGGTAGATAGATTCTTTAGTCTTCTCGAAGCTTCAAGATCCTTTGCATGAGTCCACGAGCATGACACGACTTATGCATCGTGACACGATTGATGGCTATAAGGTCGAAGTACAACTTCTCGTGGATCTGCTTCAATGATCTAGTTGGTTTGATATCTGACATTTTACCAAAACCTCACAAGTTGCCGAAAGATTTCTATTACTCAAAGAAACTGCTAGCTGGCCTAGGGATGACATATCAGAAGATTGATGTGTGTGTGAACAATTGTATTTTGTTCTGGAAGGAGCATGAGAAGTTGGATCGTTGTCCATGCCGCAAGAAATCTAGATATGCGAAGTAGTCAACAAAGATGGGATTATGCAGAAAACAAGCGTGCCTCTCAAGCGCCCATCGATATCGCCTCTCACAAAGACGGCTCCAACGGTTGTACCTCTCTAAGACGATTGCAAAGCATATGAGGTGGCACAAGGAAGGCATCCGTACAAATGAGGGGTACATGGGCCATCCATCCGACGGTGAGGCTTGGAAGGCATCGGATCGGTATGACCAAGATTTTGCTAGCGATCCTCGGAATGTACGTGTTGATTGGCGAATCGATGGTTTCACCCTTTCAACACAAATGTGGCGACATATTCATGTTGGCCTGCTTTTGCAATTCCATACAATCTTCCACCCTCTTTGTGCATGAAAGATCAAGATGTGTTCTCGACTATTATCATACCAGGCCCGATCATCCCGGAAAGCACTTAGACATGTTTATGCAGCCGTTGATCGATGAGCTAAAAGAACTGTGGATCGTGTCGTGACATATGACAATAGTAGAAAGGAGTATTTCAACATGCGGCAGCATTCCTTTGGTCTATCCATGATTTTCCTACATATGGCATGTTCTCGGATGGAGCACGATGGTAGGTTATTTTGTCCAATATGCATGGATGACACGATGCATTTCGCTTGAAGAACGGAGGTAATTTCGCTTCTTCGATTGTCATCGACGCTTCACACCATCCAATCACCTATTTAGGACCCAACGAAATGCATTTCGTAAAGATACAACCGTTAGTAAAGGTCCACCGCGTTTGACCGGATCGAGATTGTTGCTTGGCATGATCGGTTAGAAGCCACGAGAATGGTTACAAAGGGTTCAAAGAGGAACTTAATTGACTCACATATCTTCCATCCGAGTCTTCCTTATGTTAAATGTCTAATCTTATGGCACAATATCGACGTGATGCATCAAGAACGGAATGTTGCCGAAAGTATCATCAAGACCGCTTTTGACTTCAAGGACAAAACAAAAGATAATATGAAAGCTCGAGAGATATGGTCGACATATGTGACCGCCTACCCTTGAGGTCGAACCAATCAAGCCGGACGTATGGGTAAGCCACGTGCTCCATACCGCCTAAAGCCTTCGAAAAAAAGGAGGTGCTTGCGTGGCTCAAGAATCTTAAATTTCCGATGGTTACGCCAAACCTAAAGGGCGCGTGAACATCGTAAGTGGCAAGATAAATGGTTTGAAGAGCCATGACTACCATATTATTATGGAGAGGCTACTTCTGTAATGTTTTATGGATATCTAAAAGAAGAAGTTTGGATAATGTTAGCGAGCTTTTTATTTCTACAAACAATTGTGCGCAAAGGAAATTAAGAAAACAACAATGAGGAAACTCGGTAGGAAATACGGTGTTGATATGTAAGATGGAGAAAGTGTTCCCACCAAGTTTTATGAACGTAATGCAACATCTGTTGGTGCATTTGCCTTATGAAGCAGAGGTTGGTGGGCCTGCGAGATCGATGGATGTATCCTATAGAACGGAACTTAAAAAGATTAGAGCAATCGGGTTACAAAGCACGAGTTGAAGGATGCATCGCAAGCATTTTATCCGAAAGAAATATCATACTATATGAGCACATATTTCGCAGAACAACACAACATCAATACTCATATACCAAGATACCACACTCTCGATGATGCACCACCTAGTAATCTCAAGATATTTCAAAGGAAAGGTAAGGTCATGGTGAAAGTTCGGTTGCATGAGGTATCTACGTAAGAATGGAATGTCTGCAATGTTGTATATGTACACCAACATCGAGGAGATGGATGATTACTTCGAGTAAGTACTTAACCTAATTTCCATTTTAATCTCTTCATGCACAAACCGTATGAAACCTAAATAATGTACTACAAAGTTGTTCGATCAACAACAATGGAGATCTAGGCAAGAACCTACCAAGAAACAACTTGAAACTCTACGACGTGATGGATTACGTGATGGTCCTAATTTTGTCACATGGTTTCAAAACATGTAATTTTCTTAACAATTAATTTTCTCATTGATTAATAACTATGTTGAGTATTAGTATAAACACTGCTATAACCTTGCAAAGGCATTACCGATGGTAGCGCCCATGAAGATTTGAGACAATCACACACGGAAGCATAACAATGAGGAGTTTCTGACGTTATGATGTCAATGGATTTCGTTTTTGTTCGGCAAAATTTGAAGCAACACGTCCACAAGCAGCCACGACAAATAGTGGAGTTGTCACTATAGCAAGTGGCTCGGATGGTCGTCTCATCGAGTACTATGGTGTTATTCAAAACATAGTTGAGATGAAGTTCTGGGGTCGAAAGATCTACGAGTAGTGTTTTTTATTGTGATTGGTTTAATGAAAAATTAGGATAGGATAAGGCGAAACACCAAAATTGGTCTAGTGGAAGTTAATCATACATCACGCCTTACTGTGTTTCAATCCATTTGTACTCACTCACCAAGTTCAACAAGTGTACTATATGTCCTATCCTTGTCCCTTAGCAATCCTAAAGCCATGGTGGGTTGTTCAAAGGTAAATCCTCCCGGCCGTTGCCTACCCCCGAGATGATGGGTATGATGAAAGTGAGGTTGTGAACACCTTCAAGAAGCATATCAAGAAGGTGGTTTACCGTATATATCAAGAAGGTGGTTTACTGTAGCATATCAAGAAGGTGGTTTACCAAATTTCATTTGGAGTAGATGAAGGGGTGGCACTTGACCAACTAGCCTGGTGACACTACAGATGTCATTGTTGATGAGGTTCGAAAACGAAACGACCTCGTCACAGAACCAAAGTCCCACTTAAAAGTGGTTAACACAAGGCGTTAGCGGTGGTTTACAAAATGTTACGATGATGATCATGAGCTCGATGATTTTTAAGAAGTAAATAACCAAGCATTGTATTTTCTTGTTTTCCATGCTTGATTGAATCTCAAATTAATGATTTTAATGTTGCTATCGCTTTTTTCTCCTGTTTTTTTCATACTAGTTTTGTGATTAACTAGTAATATCTGAGCATAAAAATGTCTAAAACAATCAAGCTAGTAATATCTGATGATAATAAGTAGCTGTGTCAAGAAGTCTTTTAGTGTAAGGCTTCAAGGTAGTTCTAATTTTCTCATCATGTGGTTTACCATGTATATCAAGAAAGTTGTTCAATTGTTTTAATCATACTCAGTAACTTGTAATTATTTTTTTTAACAGGATGAAGTCATTTTCACACGCTTTTAGAGGAAAGAAGAAGGATGGCTCTTCATCTTCGAAGAGTCAAGGAAGTAAGAATGATGGATCTTCATCGGTTGGTGGTTCACTTTTCAGGGGTAGTGTATCTCAACAGAGCCGACGAAGTGCTTTTCAGAGGTGTCTTGAGGAGGCTCAACAGACGGTTGCTTCACCAGAGGAGACTCAACAGGAGGAGGTACTTCCGCCTCCCGTGTCGCCAGCAGGAGACAATCTGATGGGGATGCGGACGGAAGGGGAGGGGATGGGGAGGGGAGGGGATGGTGTCAAGCAGATGACACCGGTGTTGATCCTGTGTTTAGGTAATTGTAAAAATTTTCATAAGTTTTGTGCAAACATTGGTGCTGAATTTTTTTCACCATTTCAGTTCAGATCTTCCAACTTAATCACCCCAAAGAAGCTACAAACCCGCAAGACGCGGAGACAGATTAGGCCACATGGTGATTGGTAAGTATGAGAATGAGACAAACTGTTGAATCAATGTATGGATGGACGATGGATGGAGATATGCTTAAATTGTCTTGTCTTTGTGTGTGAATGGAGATATGTGTGTATGGATGGATCTATCTTTATTTCTCTTATCTATATATGTGTGTGGATGTAGAGACTTTATAGGGACATGCTGCCAAAATTTCCAAGTTTCTATAGTGTTACTAATATTTTCATATTTTTACTTCACAGCAATGGGATGACATTTCTTGGGGAAAGAACTGCTTGAGGCCAAGTGAACGCGACCTTGGGAACACTTTGCTCGGCATCACTATCCCGAATGGTTAATGTAGATGGAGTTTCTCACCAATTGCGATTGAGTTGGGCGACTACAAGATGGCGACAGATGTCCAAACCGAACTATTGTTTGTTAGGATTTGGAATGACTTCGGGTAATACTTTGGAATTTTTAGTTTTATATACCCATATGTTTTGTTTTAATTTGTCTAACAGTGTTGATATTCCTAATTAGGAGAAGTATCGCACTCGAGGGTGAGGAGGAGGCGCTACAACCAAGTCTCGATATGTCTTTGAGAAGGCCGTGACAAAGGTCGTAAAAGACATGATGTCCAATGCACGATCCAAGCAAAGGTGCTTGTACTACAAAAAGATAAAAAAGAGGACATGACCAAGAAGTTGGGTGCTTCAGATCTACCTTCGTCCGATGAGTACCTCCTGTGGACTCCCTTTGGGTAAGGAAGTGTATGGATGCTTGGCAAGCACTTTGTGCCTCACTGGCTTCACCACCTTTGTGGACAAGTCGAGGAGGAAGAGGGAAACCGCTAGGAGCGAGGGTCACTCAAATGATATGGCGCCGATGGGCATATTCGCTCTAGCGCCGGATGGTATGGTTGAAATCTTTATTTCAGCTTATTTATATGCTTGTCAAATATATTGTGCTTGTTAACATAGATGAACATCGAATCGCAGGAGGCTACAAATGGGGTTGCCCCAAGCTACATTGAGACTTATGTTCGGGCCATCATGAGCTGATCCTACACATCCCGAGCAAATTTGTAGTGATGTGGCTACACAAAACCTCAAGTTAGTAATTATGTGTGAACTTGCTACTTGTCCGATTAGTGCCTAACACAAAAATCCTCAGTAATGACAAAGCTAGATATGGGGAAATAATGGTCTAACGTCATGGGGAAGAATATGACCGAGGAAAGAACAAGTTGACCTTACAGCTTTGTACTCAACTGGGGGTGGAAAGAAACATGGCAGATTTGCTATGCTGAATGGGATAATTGATTCAAGTGATGCACTGAGTGAGGCCAGATCATCTCAGTCATCTCAGAGCTGTTCGCGTACCTCTCGTGAGGCTAGGCTGGAGGAGGAGTTGAGGGTGCAACGAGAAGCCATGAGAAGAGCAGAAGTCGAGCGAGTGGAGGCGATGAGAAGATCACAGGAAGAGTGGGCAAGGCAACAACAAGAATATATGATTAATTGGCAGATACAACAACAACAACAACAACATCTGCAAGTAAGTTAATTAGAACTAGCTATGAATTGATGAATTGCCTACATTTTCATCTTTCATGCATGCAAACGCCAACTTAATTGATGATATGAAGATTTACTTTATTTTTTCTTGTAATTTGATCTTCGTGAAATTCTATCTTCTCATTTGGGGACAACAATTAATTTTCCAAGATTTCACCTCCTCCCCGCCTCCTCCTTTTTTTTCGCACCGCTATCCCCACATATGGTTAATTTTCCTAATCACAAATTCCATTTAACAAAATGTACATATATTGTGAATCACTTAATAATTTTCTTTAACATATAGGGTTCGATAACACCTCCAACGGCGGATCTCGTGCAAATCCTCGGATGCGAGTCGGCAATGCTTCACATAACCGCCTGTTGGGCAAAGACATACACTCAGAGGTGAAGACGGCAATGAAACAACGATGCTCCGTGAAGTTGAATTTTTTCTTCCATGTGACCTTTTATGTATGAATGTCGACTTGGATGAGTATGTGACCTTTTATGTATGAATGTCGACTTGGATGACCTTTTATGTATGAATGTCGACTTGGATTACCTTTTATGGTGGATGTCCGAGTGAACCACTTGTTAATAATTTGTATGGATTCGGTATTTGCGATACTATGTGTATGCGCCGTTTATTTTGATTGTGTTGATAGTGAAATGGGTAAGATATGGATATTTTGTGATATGATTGATGATCGTTACACTTTGAATGTGATGATATCATTGCTGAAAATATAGATGAATTTTGGTGAAAGGAAGGATCCTCCTCACAAAGGGGAGAAGGTAACTTCATTCTTTTTGTCACAATTTGCTGAAAAACTCAATCCTAAATTGTTTATTTATGTTTTGTAGGAAGTCCCAGAGGGGGCCCCTGATTAGGAGGACGCCGGAGGCGAGCGCCACCACCCATCATATAATTTTCCATATGAATTTGTCATTCCGCATCATCATATACAAGAGTTATTATGGAGGAAAGCAAGACTACTTCTATATCATTCCGCACCATCATATAATTCTCAACAAGGGTCGTAGAACAAATCTTACTTTTGTGGTTGATTACACGCCGCCACGTTTTCCGCTTAATTTAGTGGTGGAATTTAATCTCGTTAGTGTACATCTCCTCGGTTTTATCGCTCATTCTTTTGTAAGATCGCGGTCTAGCAAAGCACTAGTTCGTCTCGAACATTTTAATAAAGCGTATAGGGAGATTTCCTCCAATTTTACTCAACTCGTTTTTGTTATGCACCACTACTTTGACAAGCCGGCATCTCCTCGGTTACATTTTGTTCTTCCATGTGGCATTATGTATGAAGCTCTTTGAGCACAAACCTTTGATGCAAATTCGATCAGTATTGCTACCAAGTGTCCAATACTTTGGCCCTTTTTGGTTTCATTGTTAATTTGTCGATATTTAGTTGAATTTACGCGAGCAAAGGCCAACTATGCAACCAATATCGAAAGTTCGCTCAATGGTTTGGACAAGTTCTCAGATGGGATCAATTAGTTCATGATTGATCTCTGCTATGAAGCTTTTTTTGGTCATGCAAAGGCCGATAATGCAACCAAAACTACACTAAGGCTCCCTATTTCTTCTCTTGCATCACAACAATCTCTATTGCAATTTTCCCTATGCACTTCATCGCTTAGGCATCTAGATAGTAGGAGGATGCAGCCCCTATAGATTTATCTGAAATATTCTCGAGCTATATCTTAATTTTAGGTTTAGTGACATCACTCATACTCATCATGTATCTTATTTTTGGTTTCATTGCTTTGAAATTCACAGAAATCTAGTGTTCAACATCCATTGATTTACATACACTTTCTTGAGAGATAAAACACATTCATTTGTTCGCTTCCCTTTCCTTTAGGAGATTGTTTCATGTTCGAAAACTTCACTGTCATTCTTACCACCGACTAGCATTTTGACGATGGATTTGGTCGCCTCGCTAGTATTGTCTCCATATTGGTAAGAACAAATGCATTCTTATTTCGCTTTTAGTAATCTAAATGGGGATGTCCCTAGATTGAAAAAATATTGGTAATGGCAACTCATATGCGCTTTTCTTGCTTGATGCTTTCATGTTTCCACAATATCCCAGCTTGGTAGGAACCTCATGATCATTTACGATGAAAACGCAAGTGCACTGCTTCTCTTAGTGAACAAGGACTGCTTTTGACTAAATGTATGTATTTTTTCACGGTGCGGTACCAATCAAAAGTTATGGGGAAGCAAAGTGACCATCGCCTCGATCAACCTTTCCACCATTGTCGCCTCTCTAGTATGTGCAGAGTCAGGTTCTGTGTGCTAGTGTCTATAGTGTCGATTTTGTATAACCTTTAATTTAGTGATCTATATCGCTTCTTCCATGCTATCCATTTCAATTCATGCAAAATCATTAGCTAGTGGTATATTATGTTGTTTGTATATTGCAAGATCGCAATATTATGCTACATTGCTACTAAACCTCTACATTACCTCATCCTTTTCAAAGTTGGCTTCCTTGGTTTCTGCAGTAGGAATATGTTAAACACTCACCGAATATCCTCGATTGCCATCTCTAATCCTCTAATGAAGTTTGTACGCTTCATGCTTTTCTCCTTGTTTTGTTTGGTGCATGCACTTTGTCACAAATTAATTATTTATTATTCCATGGTCGATGTCAGATTCTTAGAAACCGTGTGGATTCAGCTTTTTGAGTCGATCTCGGAGGCTATACGACAAAGATATCATGTGTTCATAATCCTTTATGTTTTACAATTGGTATCATTGCTGAAAATATAGATGAATCTTTTGTTATTTTTCTATGATTTTTTTGTGAATTTTCTAGGATTTTATATGTTTTATTAATTTTTTTTGAATTAAACTATTATTTTCGCTTACCGCCGATTTAAAAAATAAAAAATGACCGAAGAAAATAAAAATTGGCCGATTTAAAATAAATAATGGCCGATTTAAAATAAAATTTTAGCCGATTTAAATTATCGCTTTTTTTTCGGATAGCCGATTTAAAATAGCACAAAAACCGATTTAAAACAAATTAATTTTTTACCAAAGCCGATTTAAAATATATATGTTACGCCAAGACGAGCTGCTCGTGCATCGACTAAGAATTTCGACGCCAACTAAGCCGTTGAAAATATATTTATTTTCGCTTGCCATGCATTTAAAATTATCAGATTATCGCATTATTTGCTGTAATAAAGTCGATTTAAATACGTGAAAACCAACAAAATAGCTATTTTCGCTTTTCACCTATTTTCGTTGAAAGTTTGGCCGATTTAAAATATTATGGATTCCTCAGAGTGATACCGATTGCTAGCTATTTTCGCTTTGTTGACGATTTTCGGCTTTTGGCCGATTTAAAATATTATGGATTCTCAGAGTGATACCGATTGCTAGCAATGCGTAGTAAATCACTTAACACATTTTACTATAGAACAAATGATGGAATTACTACCAAATCATATTTGTTAATGCATATTGTAGTATGTGCATGAATCTATTTTTCTTTATTTTAGTCGTATCTTTTATTGGTAGTTCGGATATGCAAATGGTTTTACTAACGATTTCTCGATGACGAGAGTAATAACATGATATAAGTATCACTATTAAGTAGTAAAATTATTGTTTAATAGTGAGACATATACTATGTTGTTCCTCTCGTCATAAGTAAGCTACCGATGAAAATCATTTGCAAATTGAAGCTACAAATAAAAACATATAGCTAAAACAAAAAGAAAACATATTCTTATACAAACTACAAAAACGTTTTAACTAGTTGGTTTGACCATGTAATCGACGTAATCTATTGAATCGATATTACTATCTATTGAGTACGTATATATACCCTATTAAATCAAATTACTATGTCAAGAATATATATTTACGATGTCATATATAAATCTTGTTTACTACATTACCGATGAGACCAATTACTGCATGGCAAAAATTGCGGTTGATGATTTATATATATACGAGACTAGTTATTGTGTGTGTATATATATATATAGGGATATATCCAAAGGCAATTAGATTTTGGTAATCATCAGTAATCAAACTAAGAAAAGTTTCAAAAATTCTGAAAAAAAATCGTGATGTATCTCATCTTACCCCATCTACATATAAAATTTCATGATCAAATTCGTCCTATGCTTGAAGTTACAAAAATACAAATTTGGGGTGCATTTGAACTATTCAAGTTTGTCAAAATTTGTCTTTTTATTACTCTTAACATAGGATGAATTTGATCATAAAATTTTATATGTAGATGGGGTAAGATGAGATGTACATCCACGATTTTTTTCAGAATTTTTGAAATTTTTCTTAGTTGGATTGCACGGTGATTGCAATCGATATATCCCTATATATATATATATATATATATATATATATATATTGTATAATCGCATTTGAAAGATATGAAAAGACAAACAGCAAAAAGAATAGTGCCAAACAAGAATAAGTACTATTCATGCTGAGTTTGTCTTTTTCATATTTTTCAAATGCGATTGAGTTTCATCTTCAATTTTGCAAGGTTGTAGAGGTTCACCTCCCTACATGTGGTAATTTTTGAGAATTTTTCAAAACTTCTACATGCCATTAGCACGGAATTAGCATCTAATTCACATTAGCATCGAATATGTCCCCTATATATATATATATATATATATGAAGCCTTTTCCATACTCCTAGGAGTACATACTCCTAAGAGTACATACTCCCACCTCTAATATACCACTTAAATGAACGTTTTATACTCCTTTATTACTTTCGGTATACTCCAATAATAATTCTAAGATACTCCAATGCAACATGGTTGAAAAAATTTCACGAGAACCCTTTATTTTTTTACTACTTACCCTTTTCCATATGTAAAGAATATATAAACAAATATTGCTATAAAGGGTGGACTTTAAAGAAATTTTTCAGAGAACTCACTTTAGAGTATCTTATAATTAGTATTAGAATATACTCAAAAGGATAAAGAGGTATAATAACATCATTTAAATGGTATATCAAGGTGGGAGTACGTACACCCAGGAGTATGGAAAAAACAAATTTGTCTTTTTTGTAACTTCTAGCATAGGACGAATTTGATCATGAAAATTTATATGTAGATGAAGTAAGATGAGATGTACATCCATGATTTTTTTCAGAATTTTTTGAAACTTTTCTTAATTAGATTGCACGATGATTGCACAGGAGGGCTGATTGCACAGCAGTCGTTGCCCTATCATAACTGCCGCAAAACGAAAAAGTTAAATGCTCCCATCACGCATTAGTTGACTATAATACAATAAAGATGCCAGGGAATCACACTTCATCATCAGCAGTAGTGGATGTTATCAGCGCACCTCCTATTCAACGCTAACAAAAAAAAGTAGCAGTTGAGCGTCGATACTGCAGGAGAATTCGATGTCCAAGTTTTAGCTTCATGAATATGCAAATACTTGACTAGAATTCTGATAGTTTTATTTTAATTATGACTTCCTACTGCTGCAATCTGTATCCTTCCCAGCAGCAGTGTTGACTTGTTGGTTGAGATAGGCTTCATAGATCTCCACAACGAGCCTTGGGTCCTTCTCAACAAGCTCCTTGTATTCCTCCCGGTCTGCTAGTGTGGACATGCTGCACATGATTACTGACAGGGAGGCCTCAAGTAGCTGCTTCGCACTGTGGCGATGTGCAAAGGCATAATGGGTAATGGCATTATCATTGTTCACTTTGGATGTAATGAACTTTTCACAGTAGGCCTTCAGGTGCTTTACTTCGTACTTCTCAGCCAACACCAAGAGATCAGATGCCATCTGCTCATCAAGGAGAGCATCTGCTGTGTACATGTATTGGACAAAAGCCCGAAGGACATCATAGGACACATCATATATTTTGATGATGCCACTGCGGCTCTCTTCCATCTCATTCTCAAGCATTGCTCTGAAAACGGGAGATCTGCTGGCCTGTTTGAAAGAGAAACTTGGTTTAACGTATAATACATGCTACAGCGGCAAACCAGTCCAAGCAAGTCAGCAAGACAAAAGTAATTCACAAATGTGAAGTATCCTGAGCAAACCAACTACAGAACTAGTTGAGGTGAAACTTGAGTAACTGGAAAAATTAGAAGAATAGTGACAATATCGAAAATCTGTGGAAAATTCAGAGTAAAAGGTACCTGTCCAAATTTCGAGTTAAAGCTACTTGCCTCCTGCTGAACTTCACTAGATCAGCCAACTATCTAACTAAACATATACATAAAACTAAGGACAGCATCAGAACAGTTGATAGATAAACGATTCTAAGCAAAGAGTTGTGGCAGGGCCGAAAAAGATGAAATTTTCACAGGCTATATGAATTTACTCTAAAACCATCCATACCAGGAGCAAAATTCAAAATATGTATATCTATGCAATTATGCCATGTGGTTTGCCAGTGCTAACATCTATTATGTGGTACCTACGCAAGCATGTTGAGAGTTCAGTTTTGCACATCAGGTCCTATCTCAAGAAAAAGTAAAGATCCAAATTCTCATCATTGCTCAATTGCGACTGAGAATAATGCTTCTATTCCCCACTCCCCGGACTCTGTTCTACAAGAGTCCAAATCCAACACAATCTTATCAAAATTGCAAATGACCGATATATGTATGATTTGTTAGTTCTTACAACAACTGAACAAAGTATTAGCTATTTACCAAAGTTACGAAAAGGAGCATAGTTATGAAAGCTATATTTCTAATGCTAGTAAGATGAAAATTAACTTTCGAATTCTTCATTCCGTCTGAACATGCCAAACGAATAAGAGCAAGAATAATGAATGAGTATACATAAGACTCTTGATTCACATGTATAAATCTTGATCGAAAGCAAAAACATGGTGAGAATTAAAGGTTTGGAAGAGCTTGACGGCCAGCCTGAATCTCCCTGAACCCAAGCTTACACTTCGACTTAAAACTTATAACATATTTACTCATAACCAGTGCTAATTAATTCACAGTCAGACAACAAATGGATCACAATTTCATAGATATACACATTTAATACAAAGGAACTAAACAATAGTGGTTAACGCCATAATTGTCACAGTGGTCCGACTAGACGCGGTGAGCCCGGAGCACCAGGACACCTAGGTAGCCGCCTAAGCGGTGATTAGACGATGAATACATGGCCACAGAATATCCTTTATCAATAACTAAAAGAAATAAAAAGAGAGGGGATAAGGCCATGGGCTGGATGAGGCCCAGTCGCCCAAATAGATGGGCTGATCCAGAACATTTGGCTTACGGTAACCAAGTAATTTCGCTGCACCAGCCGCACATTATACTCCTCTCGCTAAACCTTAGCGAGCCGAGCCCTTTGCACTGCCTCCCCGGCCACTTGCTCACCTCCTTTCGTCACCTCCACGATTGCTCGATCCGATGGCTCCTACCAAGAAAACTATCCTCTCCTACAGCTCCACCTCGTCACCGTGATGGATACAACAACGATGGCTCTAATAGACTGCGACGACGGCCATGGCGGAGACGGCGACATCAAGGGAGGTGCCGGAATCCTTCACTCCTGCCATCTGCCTCTCCCCTCTCTATTTTGGGTTCGTCACCTAGTAGCTTAATCAGATCACGAATCCTCGCGAATCAGATTGCGTTCAAACCCCGATCTGGTTTGCATGATTGGGATCAGGTTTTGATGGCAGTTGCCGCGAATCCGGTAACTATCTAAACCCTCTAGTCGAGGCGAGCTATCCTAGGATCCCCCTCCGACCGCCGCAATGACTAGGCGATGCTGTGACAATTACGGTTAATGCTTAATAAATATTTTTCTTACAAAGAAGCAGCATGCAATCATGTAATTTGTTCAATGCAATCAATGTCAAGATGTGCAAGTTAAAAGCAACTTTAAGCATTGTCCTAAAGTCCAAACAACATTTAAGAGAGATGAACTGTAGCAGTCATAAATTTAAATTCCAAAAAACCATTGCCATTCTGATTGAGATTCAAATTAGACAACTATTAGTCTATTATCTAGAATTGAGTTCTAAGGGTTAAAAAAAATCTAGGGAATCTGTCAAGGGCGTTAAACCCTCGGGTAGCTGGACCTCGGCTACGTAGTTCGTAGCCTCTATCCATCTTCTCCGACTAGGTTAACCCTTGGCCGAAGGCTTGGTTGAAGGTAGAGAGAGAGAGGGAAATAGATAAGTAATATCTTTCTTAACCTCACCAATTGTCTGTTACAGGAATATATGGCCATTGCCCTTAACCAAACATAGCAACCTGGTCCTTTAATTTAGGAACTAAGAATAGAAAGCTATCTCTAGTTTCCATATTCTAATTTCCATCCGAGGCATCGGGCGGTGATCTCCCAACAAGGTTCTTCACAACAAGCCCGCAAGACGCTCAAGGCTCACGTCACGGCAAGATGTCTCTTGCCCATGACGCTCGAATACTTGCGCTCAACATGACATCTCTCCCCTGCCGAGGACCAAATTGCCCTCGAGCTGAATTTTGATACTTGACGCGAATGGCTCGACGTCTTCCCAAGTAGCCGATGCATCGATCGCTTCTTCCATCGACAAGAACTCGACGACCCCACGATCCAACCGAAAACGCACGCGGCGCTCGCTCAGGCCATCGCGCCATGATGTATAGGCGGTAGGGCGAGTGTCCGCCACGCCTGCGGAACTTCTTGAGCATCCCCACGGAACACGCCGTGAATGCGGCTCGAGGTGGCAAGGCGAGGCGACGGCGACGACGCTGATCGCCGGACGCGCGACGCGGCGACGAAGCGTGGCTTGAGCTTGCCGGAGACGGCTTGGGGAAGCGGCGACGCCGCTACCGTCGGAGGCGGCGAGCGCCAGCCGCCCACCGGTATGCGACGTGGCGGCACCTTGTCGAGTGCGCCTTCGCCGCTGAGCTTGTTCCACCAGAACGGACGCCGGCGAGGAACGCCGCGGCCTCCATGCTCTTGCGCATGCCAGCCACTCTCGTGTCCCCGCTCATATGACCGATGGATGGCGGATCGCGCCAGAGACGACGCGAAGGGCGGTCCCGTGAGCGGTTTGGTAGGCGGTGTTGAAGACGAACCGCCCGTGGCAACAACGAATTCATCGGGCGTGGTCTGCTTCTCCGTGAGGCACCTCAAGTACATGATGATAACGCGTTGGTCGCCCGATTGCCCATCCGATCGGGGATGGAATGCCGAGTCATGTGCAATTGGTACCCATCGACGATGAGCTCACGCCAGAAACGCCGATGTGAAGACCGGGTCCTCGTCCGACACCATGGATCGAGGCACTCCATGTAGTCGCACGATGTCGGTGAAGAATGCTTGAGCGACAGACTTCGGCGGAGTACGCAGCGCCAAAGGATGAAATGGCAATACTTGCTTAACCTCGCTCACCACCGTTAGTATGACAGACGCGCCACGGACGCGGGCTGCTTTCAACGAAGTTCAGGGCGATGTCACCAAACGCCCGAGGCACCGGCAGAGAAAGGAGGAGGCCACCGTGCAAGTGCTCGGACTTGTACCGCTGACAGACGACGCACGTGCGTACCAAGTCCTGCACAAGCTGCTTCATGTTAGGAAAATGGAAGTCGCGCCGCAGACGGTGCAGCGTGCGCTGAACCCCCTCGTGACCCTCCTCGTGGACCGCCACCATGATCTCTTGGACCAAGGGGGAGGCCGGTGGGATGTAGAGCCGCCCGGCAAACTGGATCATGCCGTCAACGACCGACCATGGCGCCCGGCGAGAGCTGGTGCTGATGTCCTCGCGAATGGCGACGAGAGCCGGGTCGGTGTGCTGTGCTTGGCGGAGGCGATCGATGAAATCGAACGCGCGCGAGAGAGCGAGAGAGCCCTTCCTCCGCGGTCACGCCGACAAGAGGCCGGCGACAGCGTTCACCAGACCCGCTTGTACTCGACCGTGAAGTCGGCTCAACAGCCTTCCCTACCCAGCCGTGTTATGGGATGGTGCGTGCTACCGTCCAACAAGTACTTCAAGTCAGAGTGGTCCGCTTTGACGAGGAAGCGGCGGCCCCAAAGGTACGGGCCTCAAAGGCGTGCACACTTGAACCAAGCCGATGAGCTCCTCGTCAGACGCAAGAGGGCGCTGGCGGGTGCCACGGCGCCAAGAAGGCGATTGGTGCCCTTCTTGAACGAGCACCGCCCCAAACCCATAGGACGAGGCGGCGCGACTCGACGACGGGTCTTGGTGGGTCCCAAGATGGCTGGATGGGGCCGTGGTGATCATGGCTTGAGCGCAAGAACGCCGCACGCTTCTCGCCCAGAGAAGCCATCCTTCTTGAGTAGAGTGGTCACGGCGGGCGACGAGCCGTAGTTGTGACCTAACTTATGTAATAGCCCGCCAAGCCGAGGAACTCCGCGACCGCCTGCGTCCGAAGCGAGGCACCGGCCACCGTGAATGGCTCGCACTTTGGTCGGGTCCATGGCGACGCCGCCGAGATTATGTGACCGAGGTAGGCGATCGAGGTGACGCTAACTCGCACTTGGAGCGCTTTGACGAAGAGTCTGTGGTTGGCGGCTCGCGAGGGTGGCACGAGATGACGAAGATGATCCGCCCAGACTTGTCAGAAATCAATATGTCGCCAAAGAAAACGAGCACAAAGCGACGAGGAAGCGGGCGGAGTACATCATTCATGAGAGATCGAATGTTGCCGAGCGCTGTACACTCGAACGGCATGACCGAAACTCGTAGAGGCTGCCGTGGGCGCGAACGCCGCCTTGTGGATGTCCTCCGGCGATAAGACTGATGGTACCCGAGCGCAGACGAGCTTGGAGAAAAACCGTGGCGCCTGTGGAGTTCGCCGAGCGCCATCGACGATCGAATAGGAACGCGCCCTGACCGTGAGCGCGCTCAACGCGCGCAGTAGTCAACGCAGAATCGCCACGACCCATCCGGCTTTTGACGAGGAGGACCGGGAGGAGAACGCCGAAGTCGCTACGGCGACGATGCCTCGCCGATCATGGCGGCGATTGCCGCTGTTCGTCCTTGTGAGCCGCAGGGTACCTGTACGGCCTCACAGCCACCGGAGAAGCATCGGGCTGGAGAACGATGCGGTGGTCGCGGGCGCGCACCGGGGGCAGGCCGGTCGGCTCGGCGAAAACGTCGGCGAAGGAGCCCAGCAGCCTCGCCGAGGAGGAGTCGCTTGCCGTGGCGATGGAGGTTTCGCGCAGACGGCGCGCTTCTCTCGGCTGAACGCTATGGTCCGGCGGTGAAGTCTCTGCACGACGGGCCCCAGCCAGGCTATCCAGCCGCGCATCGAGAACCACGCCGTGACGCCAGGGCATCACGAAAAGGTCGACGCCAACGCCATACCGCCGATGATGACCGGCTCGCGGCGACGCCGGCAGAGACGCGCCGCCGCTGGCTACCGCCGCTGGAGCCTTTGGCGCGCTCGATGTGCGTGCGCGGCGCGCTGCAACCGCCTCGGCGAAATCGTGGTTGATCCCGTGTCGATGAGCGCGACGAAGGTGGCGGTGCCCAGGATCACCCGGAGTTGGACTGTGTTGCAGATGGGCACCCCGGCAACCGCATGCAAGGAGAAGACCGGCTTCGTGTCCGGCACCCATCGCTTTGCCGCTTAAAGCGGGCGATCTCGATGTCGCTGATGTAGAAGATCCGCTGCATACGCGGCAGTGCCCGCGTGTACTTCTGCAGCTGAAGCAGAGGTTCGCCGACGGCGCCTCTTGTTCGCAAGGACAAGCGCTTCACCGGCCGGCCCATCGACGCGGGCGCGCCGCTTTGTCAACTGGGAGCAGTGAGGGCGCGGCGCGCAGGGCGTTTGGGAGAAGGCCACTTGCTCGAGGCTTTTGGGTGCCGCGTCAGACGCTCCCCGAGCTCGAGCCGGGCGCGCCAGTTCATGGCGGCCGCCAGGACTACGGGTTGTGTACCGACGCCGAGGTCGAAGCGAGGAAGCCGCCGCCTGTGAACAATGGGATTCGCTGCGCCGCCGAGGTGGCCGTGCCAAGGAAGAAGTGCTCGAAGCGATCCTGACATTCGCGAACGGTAAGGGTATGACGGCTAACTGCAAGTTCAAGAGGGAGGGCATGGAGAGGAGGGCCAGAGCGCAGTTGAGCAACTCCTTGAACCGCACCACGATGGAGTACCTCGTCTGCTTGGACTGGATGTACCACATCCGCACCCCGCCTTCCAGTTGTAGGAGGCCATCCGCACCTTCTCTTCCTCCATAATCCGGCCGTGGAAGTAGGACTCGCAGCTGCTGATGAAGATGAGGATCGCCTTGCCGCCGCATCGGGAAAATCCATCTTCCGAATCTCGGTGGCCGGTCATTGTGGTGCTCACGGAGTCTGCCTTGGTGCCCGAGAACGACGTAAGGCCGGCGGAGGGTGGCGATGGCGGTTTTGGCATTGGCCTCGACCGTGGTCTCGCAGCTGGCCTTGAGGGCGTTAGTAGGGTCTCGACGGTGGCCTTGAGGTCGCGGACGCCACCCATGGCGGCAAAGACACGACGCGATTTGCCATTTACGAGGATGATGATGCGCGGCAAGGTCAGAGGGAGGTGGGGTGGATCGAAAGCGAGGATCGCCTCGATCGTGATACCAAGTTGTCAAGGGCGTTAAACCTCGTAGCCGGACCTCGCCACGAGTTCGTGAGCCTCTATCCGCCTTCTCCGACTAGGTTAACCCTTGGCAAGGCTTGCTGAAGGTAGAGAGAGAGAGGAAATAGATAAGTAATATCTTTCTTAACCTCACCAATTGTCTCGTTACAGAATATATGGCCATTGCCCTTAACCAAACATAGCAACTCGTCCTTTAATTTAGGAACTAAGAATAGAAAGCTATCTCTAGTTTCATATCTCTAATTTCTATCTCGAGGCATCAAGCGGTGATCTCTCAGCAAGGCTCCTCACAAGACGCCCTCAAGACGCTCAAGGCTCATGCATGTCATGCACAAGATGTCTCTTGCCATGACGCTCGAATACTTTGCGCCTAACATGATGTAATCACTATACTAACAAGTTTTAGCTAAAACAATTCTTTCAACCTTTTACTTCCCATTTTGCTCTCTTCCCCGACCCCCACTTGTTGGATGAGGAGTGGATGGTGATAAAAAAGTGTATATAAAGTGCATAAATACATACACATGTACCATAGTTACAGAAAGATCAATATTTCATCTTTTGCATTTATGTGTCATGAGCGATTTTATTGCACATCTTGTGTCAACTTATCAGAAATCTTGTTTCAATGCTAGTAAATACTCATTACAGAACTCATTAGAATTCTAACCAAATATGTTCAAAGCAAATGGTGCTAACCACATGCAAAAAGTAACTCAAAATGCTACAAACATGAAACATATGAGAAAGAAAAACGCCATTTCCGCAGTTTTGCATCGCCTTGACTGCAGCGCTGCAGCAAAATGACACTAGCAATATTAGAGAACAACACATTATCCAATTCCATGGTTGTTAAAGCGCTGCTTAAATGGTAAGGTGGGCATAGGCGTCTGCACGCCGCCTTCACCGAAATGCTTACAGCATCCACAATAGTGGCAAGGCGTCGATGAAGCGGTGTATGGCGCCGAGGAGGCTAAGGCAACCGCCATATCCAGAGTGAGTTGGGAACTTGGGCAATGTTCAAAATCCCAACGAAATTTTGGAAATTTCTACGAGACTAGATTGCAACCTTAACTAATAAAAAAATTTAAAAAAAATCAAATTACTAGAGTGATTTCAGAAATTTTGGGGAATTCAACAAATTTCTGTATTTTGACCGATTTCAAGTTTTTGGACTAAATTTGGGACAATACCTCTTAGAGCATCTCCAATGGGCTCCTAATATTTAGACTCCTAATATTCTTAGATTGGGATCTTCCCAAAAAATTTGGATCTACAAAATACCTTGTTCTCCAACAGCCTTATATTTTCTCCCAAAACACCTTTGAATTGGTCCTGGCCATCCCGGGCGCCAAATAATGTTGATTGGGAGCGCAGACAGAGCGCACAAAAATGAGGAGTTTGGTGTCTTTGTTGGGCGCAAAATTTGAGGAGCTAGAAAGAGGAACTGCTGGAGTACTTTTTATAATCAAGCCCAAAACTAGGTTTTGGGAATGGATTTAGGCAATCATGGAGATGCTCTTATGAATGTTAGCGCCATGAAATTTTTTAAAACCTAATTTTTGAGACATTTTATAAAAATAACAAAAGCATCACAAATATTTATAAAATGTACAAGCTTGATCATGCTCAAAAATTTATAGTAATATCTTTAGCAATCTAGGAATAGATAGAAATATTTCAAAAAGAATTGAACTTCACTTGTTATCTTTGAAAAATTAAAAACAGTAAAGAACATAAATGAGATAGTAATCTTGTCATAATTTTATAAATTCGCCGAGTGTGATCATGATCCAAAATTTTAAGAGAGCTTAAGCATTGCCTTAGCACCTTCTCTAAGAATTTCAAAATTCTAAACCTATTTTGGTAGCTCAATCGAATCTATGGAAGTTCCATCCAAAAATTCGGATTTGAATTTTGCTTTTTGAACTTCGTCTAGATTTATTCCAAATTCCAAAATCTCACGAAATTTCGGATTTCAACAAGATTCGAGATATAGTCCAAAAACGAAATTTGAAACCTTGGACTAGGGTGTGTAAAATAAATGCTTGCCTAAAGAGTGGAGAGACCAAGAGAGCCTTGAGCCGATCTAAAGAGAGGCACCATAGCATTGCCACCCCCTCCTCTCGCTTGCGCAGCCACAACCAGCTTGTTCCATCCCCATATGCTTTTAAGGCCCAATTATCCCTTTTGGCCCTTCCTCCTCTCCTTCTATGCCCCCCGCCACACCTCTTCTTCTCTCCGCTGAGAGGATGGGGCATCTGTGGGGAATGCAGATGGGGAGGAGAGGCTCAAATGGGGAAGGTCGAGCGGCAAAGGCAAGGAAGGCAGATGGGGTGGTGGCGGGGACGAGATGATGAGGGAGGAGAGGCTTAGTGTCTCAAAGGCTTATGGGGAAGACTGGGAGAAGCGATCAAGGAGGAGAGGTTAGTAGTAGAAATAGTAGTAGAAGCAGAGAAGCAAGAGCAAAGAAGTGCAAGACAAGCAAGAGTGAGAAGTGGTAAAAGTTGAAGGTAGATATTGCTTATTTGTTTGTTGCTATATTAGGTTAGGATATGTATATAGCGTTGCTCGCCACGCCCCGAGCGCTTCAAGGTAAAATGGTGGTGAGTCACCACGTGTCGCCTTTATCACTTTAATAACCTTGACCAACCTTGTACTCTATCAAACACATGTTAGCACACAAATACATACATTTGCCCTTTCGTGGAATGAAATTCAATCCAAGAACCCCAATTGAACACAAAAGAAATTCACATAGCAAAGTTCATCAAAACAAAGACAATGTCAAGAATACGATGGCTTTAACACCTCTAGAACCCAAATCTATGACATCAATTATATCAAGAATTACCGATTATGGCGACTACCACCCTAGCTAAATCGCAAGAGGGCCTAAGTGTTGTGGTTCTGGGTTTGGGAACGTTGAACGCACGAGTCCCCATGAGACCTGCGCGTGAAGATGGGCGCCAGAGCGAATCTACGACGGCTAAGTAGTTGGTTTTACGGTGCACCGCCGGCTATCGACGGCAGCCGAGATCGGATTTGGTGGTACCGAAGCGCATTTTTCTCGCTTTGCTTTTCTCCTTTTATTCCCTATAACGCACTCGAGTCCCTCTCATATACGTAGGGGAGTCCCGACACAAACGGAACTAACTAGAAAGAGTTGCAATCAAACCAGAAGAGATAAACTAATTAAGGAAAGATTCTCGCCGATGCAACCAAGACATGCAACTATTGCGGTTAGCAAATACTTTATTCTACTGGCGAAGCCTGGACGCAGTCGGTTCTCATTGTGCTCGCCGCCGGACGAGACGCGATCCGCAACAATACTTCCTCGAAAGCAAGCTTGTCCTCGCTTGAAGTCGGGTAGGAGCGGCGAAGAACGATGGCGCCCACCTGTTGCTTCGGCCGCTCACTACCCACCGACCAAGAATCGGCGGGGTCTTGACGAATCATTGGCGAGAAGCATGGCAGCTCAGTCGATCACGGGTCCTCGCAACAACAAGTCATCCGCAATAGTGGCGCCATAGCTGGAGGTGTGCCGTGGAACGCTTGAGCAACGAGACATGGAATACGCTATGGATACGAAGCGGAGGCCGAAGCCGGCCAGAGGGCCACCTCCCCAACCCGCAAGCACTGGTATGGTCCAAAGAACCGAGGCGAAGCTTGTGCCGCTTGGCGGCCGCAAGGAAAATCGCGATGAGGTTGGAGTCGCAACTGCACTCAGCGCTGACCTCAAGGATACCTCCCGATGGCCCGTGATCGTATTGTTGCTTCATCCGCTCGAGCTTGGAGGAGATGGTGGCGGCTTGTGCGAGAGAATATCGCGTCAACCAACCGACAATCCACCGTGTCGATAGCAGAGCTCCTTGGGAATACTAAGAAGACTTGGAGGTGGCCGTCCGTAAACAAGTTCGAACGAGCCATCCGTAACCCCGAGTGATACTTAATCGTTGTAGCGTAACTCCGCCAAGGTAGCCATTTGACCCAAGAGGATGGATTATCTGCAACAAGCAAAAAAATACATTTCAAGGTCCGGCTGATCACCTCCGCTCGCCATCGGTTTGGGGTGGTAAGCGAGGACGGAAGGAGGCGGTGCCACAACGCTTAAAGAGGTCCCGCCAAAAGGCGCCGGTGAAATGGGGTCGCGTCCGAGACGATGGACTCAGCATGCCGGAGACGGACAATCGACGAAGAAAGTGTTGGCAACCGCTGAGCCGTCAGGATCTTCAAGGCCAATGAAGTGTCCATATTTGGAGAGACGATCAACGCATTTACCGTAATGACCGACATGTCATGACTTGGGCAAGCCGACAATGAAATCCATCGAGATGTCGACCCGCATATGCCGTGGAACCGAGCTGCTGAAGGAGGCCGGCGCGGGCGAAGCGGTTGCCTTTGTGTTGCCGACATACGCGACATCGCTGATGTAGTCTTCGACGGTGTCGCCGACAACCCAGAAAATCGGCTGGCGAACCCGGCGAAGTGTCTTGTGGACACCTTCATGGGTTAAGTCGTGGAAGGCCGCAACCACTCTCTCGCGCAGTCCGACGAGGAAGGAGGTACAGCGCCATGCCGAAAGAGGAGACCGCCGCTGAAGTCCACTCGAGTGAGCCTCGATGGTCACCGTCCGACGGACTCGTTGAGCGGACCTCGCACTCCTGCTGTATCTCCGGATCTTGGCGCAATCCGCGACGGACTCTCCAGACCGAGCCAACCGGTGCCGAGATAGCGGCGCAGGGAGCCGCTCGAACATGCGGACAGGCATCTCGCCGCCTATTCATGCTGCCCGGTTTGTGCTCCACGCGAAATCAAATCCCATTAATTTATCGAGCCAATGCCGCGGCGTGAGTCACCAAGGCTTGCTCGAAAGGTGCATTGAGGCTAGCGTGGTTTCATGCGACCACAAACGGATGCCCCTAAAGATATGGTCGCCAAAGGTTTAATGGCTTTTGACAAATTCAATGAGCTCCTCTCGTGAAGCGCAAGCCCGCTATGCCGTCACCAACTTATGACTATAGTATGCCAACGGATGGCCTCTGTCATAAGATGCCCCAATGCCCGTCGGACGATCACACTCGACGACGAAGGTGATTGTGAAGTCTGTAAACGGCTAATCGGAGCAGATTGGAGGGCAACCTTAAGAGCATGGAAAGTCTTGCTGGCCTCTACCGGCCCACCAAGTCTTGACGCCGAAGAAGTGTGGTCACTGCCAAGAATGGAGGCATATCGGTGGATGAACTGGCAGAATACCCGGCCAAGCCTGTGAAGTCAAGACTCAAAGGATTGACGCCACGAGGCCACCAGGATAGCTCAACTTTCGCTTCGTTAGCGGCGCACTTGCTGTCGAGATAACATGGCCTGTAGCCCACTCGCTCGAGCAAATGCACACTTGGCCTGCTTAAGGAAGAGGTCAGGAGGCGCAGACGATCAAGCACCGACGGAGGTGGCAAAGATGTTCTAAGCGTGGTGTCAGAGATCAAAATATCATCAAAGAAGACCAAGACAAATTTATGAGGAAATCGCAGGACCTCATTCATGAGAGCTCGAAGGTGGATTCGCCAGATTGCACAATCCAAAGGCCATAACCGTAAATTCAAAGTGGCCGTGGTGAGCGCGAACGCCGCCTTGTCGATGTCCCTTCGCCATCCAGATTTGGTGATACTCGAACGGAGGTCCACTTTTGGAGAAAATTCGCGCCATGCAACTCGCCCAGAGCTCTTCAACCACCCAGATGGGAATTTATCTTTGATCGCCTTGTCGCTGAGGGCGCAGAATCCACGCAAAATCTCCGTGTCCCATCCTCCTTTGCACTAAGAGAATCGGGCGACGAGAATGGTGATCTATCGGGGGATGATCCTTGGGCTAGCATGGACTCGCACCGCTGCTCAATCTCGCTTTTTGCCGGAAAGGGTAACGATATGGACGAACTACCATCGGGTTGGTGCCTCCCCGCAGACAGATCCGATGGTCACAAGCTCGAGAGGAGGCAAACCTTGGGGTTCTCGAACAGTCTTGGAAGGAATTTAGAGGGTCGCCAATTCCTTGGGTTGTTCCTCCATCCGAGTGCGGCAATCATGGCGCGCTCCAAAGGTTTGGAGAACAACGGGTGCCCTTCTAGTTGAACGACATGCATGGAATCAAAATTCCAATTAATGTCGCCGAACGGCTTGAGCCATTGACCCCTAACACCACATCAAACCCTTCCAAAGGAATGATCAAGAACGGAGCTTCTGGCGGTGTGGGTCTCCACGGTGAATTCCTCGGCAATGGCCGAGGCATGGCAACTCGGCGCTGGCTATTACCGCACGCTGCTGGGCGGCTCGACCATGTCAATGCCCAAACGACCGCAACGGCCACCGATGAAGTTGTGAGTACTTCGCGGTCTACCAACAAGATTCAACGATTGGCCTCGCATGGCTATAGCCAATCGTGATAGTGTCATATTCCGGTCCCTCAACGCGAGAGTCGATAATTCGCCGCCTCCAGCCTCCTCTTCGGGCCGTCTCTCATCTCCTTCGCTCAAGACCTCCAGATAAAACACTCGCTGCAATGGTGTCCTCGGTATATATTTCATCGCAATTATAACATAAGCCCTTCGCTCGACGCTCCGCCAACTCATCTCGTGACCGAGACGGAGACGGCGGCGACGCTGTCAAGACGAAGATTGAGACGCCGGGGACCCGCGGCTTCTTCGAAGCTCGAGGCGCGCACCTCCGAGAGCACGCCTCGTGATTTGTCCCGCTGAGGTGATCGCCGACAGAGCGGGCGCCGCCCATCCTCCGCCTGCGGATGCACGGCACAGTCCCCTACGAACGGGGCCGTGGCGCTGTCTAGTGTTGTTGCGCTTTGAGCCGCCCGAGCGATCCACGATCTTCCCGACGCCTCGCTTCACGAAGCTAACCCCACGGCCAGCCGAGATCACGCGGTCTGTCCCCACAGACGTCCGCAGCCTAACGCGAGGGACACCAACCACCGTGAATGTCTCGATTTGATCCCCTTCTCATGTATACGGCGCGGCGAAAGCAGACGCTGAACTCTCGTGCGTAGTCATCCACGCGCCGGTCTCCCTGCTTCAGATTGACAAGATCTCCGAGAGGTCCTGCGGTGGCACCGTGAAACGCCGAGAAACGCCTCAGAGAATTCTTCCCAAGAAATTGGTCCTCCTCCGCCTCCCAATTGTCGAGAACTTCTTGAGCCTCGCCCAAGATGGAGCCCTCGCCATCCGCACATACTTGCGACGGAATGTCATACGCCTTGCAAACTGCTCAGATCGGGCGCAATGCCATAGCAACGGGTCCTCTCGTCCCATCATAGAGAGCGAGCTCATAACGGGCGCCTGTGGAACCAGGGGTTCGCCGCCCGCCATGCTCCCAAGTCCTCTCATGGGGAAAAACAGGCCCTCGGTCCCCCGAGCGGCGAATCCCAGAGGTCCGCTTCATCTCGTGGTCACCCCTGCTCCGAGAATTCACCACGGCCACCGCCTCATTTGCTTCTTCCGCTTTTCTTGCCTTGCGTCTTGACTCAAATCACCAAGGTCCTCTCAATTTGCTAGAGATGTCTTGAGGCCCTCGACGTCAGCTGGTCATCCCGATCGCTAATCGTTTTCTCCACTTCCCATGGCCGGGCAGGACGTGGCGCTCGATTCTCACGGGAGGATCGGTGGCTCGATACCGCTTGTTGTGGTTCTGGGTTTGGGAACGTTGAACGCACGAGTCCCCAAGCGAGACTGCGCGAAGAAGAGGGCGCCGTCAGCGCGAATCTACGACGCTAAGTAGTTGGTTTTACGGTGCCACCGCCACGGCATCGACGGCAATACCGAGATCGATTTGGTGGTACCGAAGCGCACTTTTCTGCCTTGCTTCTTCTCCTTTTATTCCCCTATAACAGACTCCGAGTCCCTCTCATATACGTAGGGGGAGTCCTGATTACAAACGGAACTAACTAGAAAGAGTTGCAATCAAACTAGAAGAGATAAACTAATTAAGGAAAGATTCTGCTGCATGCAACGGCACATGCAACGGCCGTGCTAGCAGCGCCTTATTCTACGGCGAGTCGGACGCAGGCTGGTTCTGTTGTGCCTGCCGTCGGACGTAGACGCGATCCGCAACAGTAAGCTACTTCAACTATTCAATCAGGTCCCAGAGATTGGGCTTGTCAAGATACATTAAATGGAAAGCCAAACAAGAATGACATTAAGAAACGCCCGCACAATCTTTTTCGATCATACCACGATTGTTCTAAACAGCGTCGTTCTCTAACATCCTAGAGATATCTCACATTAGATTGATCCTTGGACTATTAAGTCTAGGGCTCTTCAAAACTGGACCATCAAGAAACATGCAAATGAAAGAACCAAACTTGAATTGAATCGCATCAAGAAATTATCTATATAAACGGCGGAAAGAGAGGGCAACGCGGAAGGACTCACGAGGATTACGCGGTGGGCGGGGACGGCGGGGGTGTCAGGTCGGCCGGCGTCGACATCACTGCCGCTGCCGGCGCCGGAGGAGGGGGAGGACGACGAGGAGGGGATGGTGTGGAGGAGGTCGGAGTGGTCGGTGGCGGAGGAGTCGAGCGTGGGGGAAGGGAGGCGGAGGAAGAGGAGGCAGGAGCGGAGGTCTTCGATCTCGCGCTTGAGCTCCTCCTCGTAGCAACTCCTTGCACGTCCCAGCGTCGTCCTCCTCGTACTCCTCCTTGCACGACTGGCACCACATCTCCTCCTCTCCCTGCCCACCCTCCAGGCCGCGCGAGAGCTTGTCTGAGGCCGGCTGCTTCCCACAGCGAACTTGCCGGGGCGCTGGATCGCTCTTGGGTGCTCCGAGGGCTTTCTTTTCTTTGGGGTGGAAGGAGTGCTGGTGATCGCCGCCGTGGCTCGTGAAACTGACGGTGAAGTGGCGGCGCGGATAGGTGGTGGAACGCTGGAGGGCTGGGCTGGGAGAATTTTAGACGGGTTGGTTGATGGGCTCCCACCGTCTGTGGGCCTTCCGGAATTGCTACGATGAGGGCGGCGTCCCTTTCTGTAATTTGAGTGTCGTCCTTCGTCGTAACTGGAAATGAATAGGTGGATAATAGTTTTGTTATTTTTATTTATATATTTTTTCAGATGTAGATATGAATAATATTAAATACAAATACAGAATAAATATGAATTAAAATAAATATGGTCAAAATATTTATTGGAACGTAAATGTACACACAAAATGAACAAAAGACATAATTAGTTTATTTGATCTAAACATTTACAAAGAACATGTGATGACCTAAGATTTGTAGTATTTGTTGAATTATGTTTAAAATATTAAATTATGTATTTATGAGCTTTTATGCATTTTTAGCTACTTATTTAAAAATTGCCTATTAAGGAGAATAGTGTTTGAATTTTTGAGAAAATTTAAAATCTGATAAAATCTTGAAAATAATTTTGTTAAATGATAGACTATGTTTATTAACGTGCCCAAAAATTTCATAATTTTTGAGCTGGTTAGCCAATTTTAACAATTAAAATTTGATTTCTTCATTAATTAAATTGGGAAATGATTTTGAAATTTAGAAACTTTTTTAGGTCAAAACAGCAGCCTTAGACTAGCCCGCAAATATCTCTTTCCCACCTCGGCTAATAAGGGTGCGTTTGGTTGGGTGTACGAGGATGAATGGAATGGGATGGTACAGGATGGATGGGATGATCCTATATGAGATGGTATAGGAAAGGTATTTGGTTGCTTGAATGGAATGATACAAGATTTTGTTTGGTTGCTTGGATGGAATGATACATGATGGGATGAGATGATCTTTGGTTGAATGGATGAGATTAGATTGAGGGATGAGGTTGGTTTGAGAGATGGTGCGAGTGAACGATCCGATCCTGGACCGATTGGTTCAGCCAAATTGCCTGTACGGGATGGTGCAATATCTTTTTAGAATATTCCAAGAATTTGTATCATCTCATCCTGTACCAAATGGTTCCATTCAGTCAACCAAACGCAGAGATAAAACCAAATCTTGTACAGGACAGTTTGGTTCACCCTCGTACACCCAATCAAACACACCCTAAGACAGTGCTATGTATGGCACAATCTTTTTGACTTTTTTATTTTAAAATTGTAAATATTTGCGGACCATAGTTTTTGGTGAAATTTTAATTTTGCAATTCATATAGAAATCATTTTTTTATATTAATTTGGTTTATATGTGCTCGGTATTGTCTTTCTCATAACCTAAACCGATATAACCTATGCATATATAGATGACTAGATCCTTCTCTTAGGGCATTAACAGCATGGCGAACCTGTGCAATTGCTAAGAAATACCATATCATACCGATGCTAAGTTTACTTTCCCCCTAGTGTATAGTTTTTCGTTCTGCCTCCAAACCCATACCACTGCTAAATAAAATATCCGTTCTTTTTCTGCCAACCCACTCTGCCTCTCCCTCTTGCCAATAATAATAATATTATTATCTATTACAGTATATTCTTTTAATTGGATGTCCATAACCCCTTAAGAGAAACTCTCATGCTATTACCATTCTACCATAAAACCTACGTAACATCAATTCTTGTAACTCTTTGTTTAGTTCAACCTCTCATGTTATCTATAAATAGAGGGTTATATGCATGAAAGAATAGTATAAAGAAAGAGAAAGAAAGAATTCTATCTCACTTCTACATTGTTCATATTTTAAGTAATTCATTAGTTATTTCATATCACGTTATCAGCATGATCACCTCTAAAAGGCTATCGTAAATTTCACGTACTAAATTCTTAAAATATTTTGATCGTTAATGATGATATCGTTAGCCACACCAAAAATAAAGATATTGATGAAATATCTGAATATATCCGATCAAGGTATCTATCTTCATGTGAATCCTATTGGAGATTGTTTGCCTTTGATATTCTTGGTAGGATGCTGTCTGTGGAACGGTTATTTTTACATAGCCGAGAATGCATATTGTCACATGCCATGAAGATGTTGATTTGAATAGTATTGTTGACGATCCTGACTCAAGTCGACTTCAGCATATGCTGATGATTGGTTCATCGCTAACCGTGAGATCAAGACTCTACTAGAGTCGACATCGTGAATTCCCAACAAGATGGGCAAGGGAAGTTGATAGAAAGATATGGACAGAGAGAAAGAGAGGAACTAAAATTGGTAGATTGCGGCATATCCATCCTAGTACTGGTGAAGCTTTTTTCTTGAGAATGCTGCTCATGGTTGTCCGTGGTGCCAGGTGCTATGAAGATGTGTTGCTCATGGTTGTCCGTGGTGCAAGGTGCTATGAAGATGTCTGGACATATGAAGGTATTCTATACAGTAGTTTTTGTGAGGCATGCAAAGCGCGGGGTCTCATTGGTGATGATGCTAAGTGGACTACTTTATTTGATGAAGGCACTGTATGGGCCACAACGCAGAAATTGAGAAATCTATTTATGACTGTTTTGGTGTATTGTGATGTTAGTGATGTCTATGCCTTATTCGATAAATATTGGAGATATATGGTTGATGATATTATCCATAAAATCCGTACCTCTATTGAAAATAGAAATTGCATTATTCCTGATGTTGTCCTACAGGATAGCCTATTGAGACAACTTGACGTTATGTTCTTGAATAAAGGTTTATCAATCTCATCGTATAATCTAATGACTTCTCACTAAGCCTCTCATGCATCTGGATTCCCCCGAATTGTTCTCTCTTGCAAACGGCTTAAGTCATTTGGTGCACCACACACTACTGCTGCATTGGTTTTTGATATCGCCCATCGCTGTTTAAGAGTTTTAACCGGACCCATAATTATAATATCTCCTTGCTCAATACCATCGGGTCATCAGGCTCTTTAGTACCGGTTTAAGGCATGAACCAGTACTGATGATGTAACAATAGTACCGGTTCGTAATGAACCGCATTAAAAGCCATCGCAGTCACCGCCTTGGGGCTTATAGTAGTGTTGGAGGCACTAACCAGACTCGATGTTAAAGCATCAGAACTAGTTGGTGCCTCCAACTGGTATTACTAAATCCCAATTTAAACTTCTTCCTCCCCCTCCCCACTGTGCTCAACCAAGAACATTGTAGTACGGGACAAGAACAGTGGAGCTTCAACCAAGAGCTTCAAGGGAGGGGAGGTGTTGCCCAAATTTCAAAATTTTGGTCAGTTTACTCGAAACCAAGTTAACTAAAGGTTAGTAACATCTTTCCTCACTACATTTGGTGTTAAATAGAGCCTTTTCTTTGCTTGAAATATGAAGAAAATTTGATCTTTCCCCATGATCGATGAAAGATTATGAATGTAGAGATCTAGCTCGATCTTTTCAAGTAGGTCGTAAAAACTTGTTGTGTAAGCTTGGAATTTGCTTGGATTATAATGTAGCTCACATTGAAGGTGTGGATCTATCTCAAATTTAGGTTTTGGTTCTCAATCGATGAAGAATTTTGAATCTAGACTTTGATCGACCAATTCTTTTAGTAGGTTGCAAAAACTTGTTGTGTAAGCTTGGATTTTTCTTAGATTATGATATAGCTTGAATTGAAGGTGTGGATCTAGCTAATATTTAGGTTTTGGTTCCATCGATCGATGAAGAATTTTGAATCTAGATTTTGATCGACCATTTCTTTTAATAGGTTGCAAAAACTTGTCGAGTATGATTACCAAAGCAAATAATCATTTTATCGACATCTACGGCTAGCAATAGCGATGCACTAAAAAGATCCCGGCGAATGTATGAAAAGAAAGACCGGTTGTAATTAAAGTTGTTAATGAATGTTCTATGATCCCGATGAATGTAAGAACTAATATGTGTACATATTGTAATACATTAGTTGTAATTAAATTTGTTAATGAATGTTCAGTGATTTAATTACCATGTCCATCTTCAGTCACTCACACTTCAGCTCCTTGTCTTCCCAGCTCGTAGCAATTCCCTAGCCTTAGTCATCTTTCGACGTTGCCTTGACCATCTGGATCTTGGCTCTCCTAACCTAGTTCTAGTCTCCTCTGCCTCACTATGACCTAGTTTCGAAGTCCTACAACCAACATAGTCAAGCAAACCGTCACGTAGATTTGTTCACCAAGATATTCAATAACCATTACATAATCACAAAGTTTAAACAAACTTTCCCTAGAAAAATTGGAACTATCGCCCCCAGGGCTGGTACTACCACCCGCTACAACCGCCATACTAAAGCCAGTAGTATGGATTTGGATGAACCGAAATGCACACTTTGGAAAATAACTACCGCCAACTTGAGGTTAGTAGTATCGCCCCTAAAGCCGATAGTATCACCCTTGACACAACCTAGAGGATCACATCATTGGAAAATAACTACCGCTAACTAAAGGTTAATAGTATTGCACGCTGTTTCTATCCCCTCCTAGGGGCCAATAGTAACGCCTCTTAATCGACAAAGACCTAAAATTACTTCAAATCCAAAGCAAACTCAAAAATCAAACTCAACCCTAAGCACCAAAAACTCAAACACAATCAATTACTCATCACAAACATGGGTAGGCCACCACATGGTCTCTCAAAAACCAACTTAATGCTGCAAAAAATTGGGATGTTACAGACCTCCACCTTTCAAAAGAATCTTGACCTTGAGATTTTTAGGCTAATTAGAGAAATAGGTTAGGAAACTATAACTTCATATCCTCCTCACGCCCTATGTGGCTTTTACTTTCGTGAGTGATTACTCCAATCAGATCAGATAGAAATGAACTGACTTGTTCTTGGTCTTATGATCAGCAACATTCAAAATCTTAACTGGTTGCTCTTTATAAGTCAGATCCTCGTGCAACTCAATTGCCTCCAACAATGTCTGCTTTATTGGCACTCAAAAATATTTCGTAAGCTGTGAGACATGAAAAAACATCATGCACACCTGCCAAAAACTAAGGCAACTCCAACTGATAAGCAACTTCTCCTCTACGCTTCAAGATTGAACGGACCAACAAATCTTGGGGCAAACTTTCCTTTGGCATGAAACTTTCGAACTTCTTTAAGAAGAGTAACTCTGAGATGAACAAAATCCTCAAGCTTAAAACTCAACTCTCTACACTCTTGTCTTGACTGAGTTACCTTAAATCTTTTTCTAATCATAGCAATATTTTCTTCTGCCTCTTTGAGAATATCAGGTCTAAAAATAAAATGCTCTCCTACCTCATTCCAAATCAATGAAGTACAATAGGAATGACCAAATAATGTTTCAAATGGTGACATCTATAAACTCACATGGTAACTATTGTTCTAACCAAATTCTACATATGGCAAACTTTTATTCTATGTAGTAACACAAGATCGTAGCATATCATCCAAAATTTGATTAACTCTTTCAATTTGATCATCTGCTTGAGGATGATATGATGTACTAAAATTCAAATGAATTCTAATTGTTTCATGCAACTTACTCCAAAATTATGACGAAACCGCGAACCTCTACATGACACTATCTTCTTTGGCACTCCATGCAAGCGATTAATCCGTAACATATATAACTTTGTCCGCAATGTTCAAGATAAGTAGTCTTAACTAGTATGGTGTCGCCAGTACACGCTTAGGTACCCTCTCCACCGCATAAAAGTACACCCACGTGGCGGCTTGGCACCCAAGGCGGCGATCACGCCGCCGCCAAAGCGCCGCCCACGGGCGTCCGCGAAGCGTGTGGGCGAAGCACGCCGCCGCTTCCGCCTACCAAATTTACGTGGCGGCTTGGCAATCGGGCGGCGATCACGCCCACGGCCAGCGTTATCCACGCGGGCATCCGGCGAGCAGGGGCGAGTTCGCTTTGCCGCCCGGCGCCACTTACGTGGCGGCTTGGCAACGGCGGCGATCACGTTCACGGCCAGCGCTCCCACGTGGCGTCCGGGCGAGCAGTGGGCGAGCACGCACGCCGCCGACGCCCGTTTACGTGGCGGCTTAGCGACGGCGGCGAGGACGCTTCGCCGTCTCCGCCGCAGGCAAAAAGGTGGAGCACGGTGGTTTCGCAAGGCTCCTTCCACTACCGCATTCATGTCGAACGGCAGTTCGCCATAGCAGCTTATCACCGCAAGGGTTTCGCAACAAGCCCATTCCTCCGACGCCTCACCCACTGTCGCAAGGGGTCCCATCCCATGACCGCAAGGGCACGCAGAAGCATTTAATGAGGCCGAGGAACGGACAAAGACGAAGGAGTAATAAATGTATGAGGATCAAGATGATGACCTCCCTTTACCTACTCCCGCTAGCCTCGCCTATATAAGGGTCTCCGTGCATGGGAAAAGGGACGGGCATTCGAGAGAAGAAAACTTGTAACTCAAGAGCTTTGTATCAGCTTCACACCCTCTAAAAACAATCGAGTAGGAAGTAAGGTCATATTCAAGGAAAAGGGGCCCGAACTCGGGTAAAATATTCGTGTCCTCTGCAATGGCCGACGCCGAGCCTCCGCCAGAGGAGTCCCTAGGTTTTCGCCTCTAGGTTTAGCCACCAAGACGCCTCCTTCCGAACCAAACCCGTCTCAGATCCCGGCCTATCGTGGAATACGCCGACATATGGAATGAGAAATTTTTGTCAAATGATTCATTATGACCCATATAGAACCATAACCATTCTAATTTTTAGGTAAACAGGTAATAAAATCCATATCAATTTCTTCTCACTTCCACTTAGGAATTTTCAGTAGGCTACGATAAATCAGCTGGCCTTTGATGCATTACTTTTACTTTCTAACATACATCACACAAAGCAACGTGCTCTACATCTTCACGCTTCATACTAGCCATCAACATTTCTCCTTAAGGTCCCGATATATCTTAGCACTTCCTAGGTGAAGCAACTACTTTGAATCATGAGCTTTCTCAAGAATCAACTTTTTCATATCATTTTGATTTTTGGTACATAATTTCAACTTTTAAACCATAGAAAACCATGATTATTCAAAGAAAAATCTTTAGCCTTGTCTACTCCACTTTTGACTTAATTCTTTTGATTTTGGCATCATCTTCTGACCTTTACGAATCTAATTCTCTAAAATTCCTTTACCTCCAAGGTAGCTAAGAATCATTTTGGAACCATTTCCAACTTTAGCATCCTAAACTCTTCATGCAACTCAGTGACTCTCCTAAACTAGCATATTCACAATCGTAATTTTACAACTTAAAGCATCTCGCCACCACATTGGCCTTTCTAAGAAGATAGTAAATTTCACATCATCACTTTAATCAACTCCAACCATTATCGCTATCTCATGTTGAGATCTAATTATGAAAATATACTTTAAACTCTTATGATCCGTGATATATCTCACAACGACATTAACGAGATAATGCCACCACAACTTCAAAGTATGCACTACAAGAGCTAACTCCAAATCACGCACTAGATAATTCTCCTCATGTGGCCTTAATTGTCTCGAAGTATAAGTAACAACCATGCCTTTATACATGAACACATATCCAATTCCTTGTCGTGAAGCATCACAAAAACATCAAAATCAATCTAGATATCTGGCAATATTAACACTAGTGCTAACGTGAAACACTTCTTCAACTCCTAGAAACTCTTTTCACATTTTGGTGAGCAAGTGAACTTCTTTTATTTCTTTAACAGCTGTGTGAACAGCTTGGCAACTATTAAAAATTCTTCTATAAACCGATGATAATATCCTACCATTTTAAGGAAGCTACAAATCTAGGTAACTGACCTTGGTTGTTCCCAATATAACATAGCTTCATCTTTACTTAGGTCGACGGCAACTCCTTTAGTAGTCATTGTATGTCCAAGGAACTAAACTTTTTCAAAAAGTCACACTTAGAAAACATAGCATACAACCTGCATATTTTAAAGCTTTTTAAGCACTAACATCAAATGCTCTACATAATCCTCAAGAGCTTTCGCTGTTGAAAATGCTCAAGGTTTCTAAGGTGAGGGTTTTGGTTGACATGCTCAAAACGAACCTGATGCACCCCTTAAATATCCCTCATCATCCGAGTTGTGCATAGGATGGTGTTAGAGTCCATGGCGGACATGTGCGGCACTATGTCCGTCTCGAACACGAAAATGACAAGTCTAATAGGTAGGACCCACCTATCAGTGACTCACTCACAGTTGCATGCTGCCACAATTTTATAGTCCTAGAAGCGTAGGAGGGTCCATTCATGTTGTGTTTCTAGCAGTAGAGCGGATCTTTGCTAGTTATAGAATTCTTTCAGGGAATTCTATAGTACCAGCGAGACCTCTTCTATCAAATACTTGGCCTTTAGGTCCACATAGAGATGGTGCCTTAGAAAATGTAGAGCAACACACTTCGCGGCTGTAATACCGCAAATCGTTTACCAGGGTTTCTGGCCGGAATTGTTTTGTCTTCGTAAATTCAAGGATTTTATTCGGGAGAAAGTTTTGTCGCCTCGCAGTTAAAAAAAATTTCCAAGGTTAGGGTTGAAGATTTAGGTTTAGGAGGGGTATTATCGGAATTTCTCCTCTTCACTTACTTTTTACCTAACCTCATCTCTCTCTCTTCCTTTTTCTTGTGGCTGTTATTTCTTCTTCCCCTTGGCCGAAGATCTTTTCCTCAACCAAATACCGACTCTTCCCATTCTACGCCCGCCAATCGCCTTGGTCCGAGCTTGCCATCTCCTCAATCGATTCTCCCTTTTTGCTTTGTCACATCCTCGAGTCGCCAGTTGCCTCTCGAGTCGCCTGTGTCGCCCCCCCACGCCGCCTAAAGCCGCCCCCTCAGACGCTCGGGTCATTCCTCGAGTCTTCTCAAGCGCCGCTTCGCCGATGCCGGTCAAGCGCCCAGCAGCCTATCAAGAGAAGCAAGAAGAAGACTGGCTCTGGGCAAAGAAGAAGAATAGATGGAGTAAATGCAAGAATAAGGAAATGAGCAAAGAAAGATTATTCTAAGAAGAAAGACCAAAGAGCCTATACTTTCCTTGCTTCTTGTGGTGAGAGCTCAAGCAATGAAATTTGTGGTATTTTGATTTCTAGTATGCCTGCCAAGTGTTCGATGAAATGCTTAGCTAGGTTTTCATGAGATTGAAGTGATGGTCTCTTTTCTCCCTAATTTGTTTTGCTAGTGAGTATGGTTGTGGATCACGACGAATACTTGTACTGGGTACCCCACGCCTGCACTCTACCTCATAAAGAGGGATTATCATCCAAACAACAGAAGCTCAGTAGGCCAATCCAGTGCCCACCATAGAAACAAGGAGCCCCATGGGCCGAAAGAAGTCAGGCCTCGCCAAAGCCACAGTGCCCTAAGAACGACACCTGAGTCACCGAGGTTCGACTAAGACCTGTGCCTGACGCTATAAAGCCTCCGATCAGGGTCACTGCACTTCGACTGTTCCCAGCGGCCTCGACGAGCTTCATATGAGCTTCCATTGCAACGCCAACAAGCCCCGAGATGAACACTGCCCCATGAATACAACGCCTTGTCGAGTAGGTGGGTTTGTTCCAAGGCAATCCCAGAGGACGCCAAAGTCAAGCAAATTGCCCCATCGCACGGCCACGACAGAGAAGGGATACGCTTCCCGAGGCAAACCCCGAGACCGGCCCCAGACGCAAGATGAAAAGGCGACAGAGGGTTTGCAGCCGCTTCCTGAGGAATGGGACACCGCACCAACCCCAGATAGTCTACCAACCCGACATGGCAAAGATAATGACGGACGGATGTCGAACCCCGGAGTGCATTTCGAGGTCAAGACTCAACACTCAAAGATAGAGCGCAACGCCAGCCGTTAAGCGCCCCTTCCTTGTTTTTACATACCTCGAACTCCTCGGTAACTCGCCTTCCCTGCACTCTATAAAGGAAAGCGGATCCCCAGGAGGGGATCGATTGCTCATCGGCCATCACTCAGAGAAAGGGAATACCCTCGAACCATCCGAGTTGTAATCAAACGCAATTCTCGCGCTCCATCAATACAATACCACCACACGAATCGACGAGGGACATTCGACCAACCAAGATAAACCCGACCTCAGAGTCTAACCATTGAAGGAAGTGAGCGCGCGCCCTTGACTTACAAATTTACTTGCCGGTTCACGAAACGCCGATACTTGGCGCGGCTGTAGGGCCTCGCGACGTTGTCATCTCCGGATCCCCGCCGCCTTCCTTGATGGCCTCTTCACCCGCAACGCCACGATTAAATTGAGGGCCGATCCGCTGGCTCCTCGATTGCCGCCACGCCACCGAGAGCTCGCGTCGTTCCCCATCGATCTCGACCAGCTCGCCGAGCCCGCACGCCACAAAGATTTTCGGCGATCTCCGCTCGAGGCCACCGTAGGGCGCGGAGTTCGCTTAGCGGTGCGCCATTCCTCGATGATGGCGCTGCGACGAGCTCACGTGGACGGGACTCGCTTCGCTCACTCACGTTGTGGCAATGACCGACCACGCCACGCCTCCGCTCACGAGATACCGGAGGACTCTCCACGGTGATTCCAGCCGACACGGAGAAGCGCTTCCACGGAAGTGTGTTCGCGAAAGTGCAACATGGCCGACGGCGGCGATTTTCCGCCGAACAGTCCGAGCAACGATTCCCGCCTCCAAAGACGCGACGCCAGAGGGGGGATCACCAAAGACCAAAGATGTCTCAAGCTCCTACTCACCCTATTGGCCCCTCGCAGCAGCCTCGGGAACCAAAGGTCGGTGAGGGTGAGCTTGTGCGTGTTGCCGCCTAGGCGAGCCACCCGCCCGCAAATGGTGGTCAAGGTTTCACGCGCAGCCCGCAGTACATCAACGGCTAATGGAGGGACCGAAGTCACCCATACTTCTTCCGCCAGAATATTGTCATGGCCATAGCTTTTGTCACGCAAGATCCCCAACCGACGGAGTTAGGGCCAAGGCAACTTACCGTAACCTCCGGGTCGGTAGAGTATGCCCAGGCAACACATGCCGCCCCAGCTCACAGGCGGGCGGCGCCTTAAGTGTAAAGCCGTCCACTCGTAACTGCCAAACGGCAGAAGAAATGGACGCCCTAAGCCTCGTGATACCCTTTGCTCACCAAAGGTTTCGCCAAAGGACGATTATCACGACACTTTTGACGCGAAGGAAGAGGCCGACGGTCGCCAGCGTACCGGCCGCAGGTCGCCGACAATACGACGATGACGATCAGAGTCTCAAATTTCCGACGGTCCGGCCACGGCGTTCACGCTGAGGATCCGCGAACGCCGATTTTCCGCCTTGCCCGGGCGCTGCTAACATCGCTAAATACACGGGCCACGAACCCGTGTTCCGCTCGAAGACTACGGCCATTGCTGAATACGGGGCCACTTGATGACCTTTCATCATCCAAGACTCCGATGACCGGCAGACTTTACTAAGCTCGCTCGAGTACCGCACGACCCATTATAATCGGGCCGATCTCAAACACTTCGTTGGCAATTTCAGTACATACAAACGCCTGAAACTTTGGGATTCGAAGCCGCAGCAAGAGCTGGGAGACGCCCGGATTACATCCGCTTCCCCAAAGAATGCAACGAAGCCCTCGACATCGCCGACGCCGACGCTGCCGAGTTGCTCATCTACTGCAGACCACGCAAAGCTTTGTGCACAAGTTGGGCCAATGATCAAGCCCAAGACCACCAAAGAGCCGCCGGATCGCCGCCACTAACCACGCCCGGGCGAGGAGGTCAGGTGCCATCTTCGACAAAGGGAAGGCCAAGAAGACCCAGCGCCGCAGACAAAGAATATTCCCAACCGCCCGACAAACGGAGGCGTAAAGGGAAGCAAATTCGCTGAAGACTCCCGAGAAGCTCGCCGCTAATCGCTTCGCCAAGCAAAGCCACGATAAGCCGCGACCACTTCGAGAAGTTGATGGAGGCCCTGTGGTCCGTGATCACGCGTACCCCGTCACACAAGTACAAGGATTGCTGATCTGCCGCTTTTTCCGAGAACCCCACGCTGTAAGGGAAAAAGCAAGATCCAAGACCGACGCCGAGGCTAAAGAGGCGACGCCGAGTTCTTGAGTCTGACGGCCGCCTTCATGATCTTCGCATGACTCATGAGCTATGCCGATAAGCGCCATTTAAACTTATGCTCCGCGAGGTACACACCACGGCGCCGCCACGCTTAAATACCTCCGGTGGTCGGAATCCTCGATCACCTTCGACGGCCGACCACCCCGATCACGCCCCACAAACGAAGGTACTACCGGTTGTCGCTCTCAGGGATCAAACGCCGCCCAGGGTGCTTATGGATCGGCGCAAAGAAAGATCAACATCTTGCACGTTGATACTCGACGCCATGGGGTCCTCGCCGCTTCGACCGAGCAAGGCGCCTTCCATGGCGCTATCCTGTGCCGCCAGTTTATCCACTCGCAGACGACTGCCCATCACCTTCGGAGTCTGAATAACTTCCGTGACCAAACCCTCACCTTCGAGGTCGAGGGTTTCCGCCCTACCACGCCATCATGGGGAGGCCGCATACGCCAAGTTTATGGCGATCCCCAACTACACCTATCTTAAGCCGAAGATGTCAGCCGCGGAACCATCACTGCGGGTCGCTGCTCTTTCACGCTTACAATCAAGGAAGCCAGCTAGCCAGAGCTCGCCGACGCCATCGCGCCTCCGAGCTCGAAACCTCCGCAAGGAAACCTCGAGTCCGCCCCGAGTCCAAAGAAGTCGACCAGTTCTTCAAGTCCGCCGAGGATATTAAGGCTGTGGGTCAATCTCGAGGATCCGACCAAGACCGCGGCGAAGTTGGGGCCACGCCTCCCCGAAAATAGGAAGGCGCGCTTGCCGATTTTTCGCACCAATGGAGATGTTCGCATGGAAGCCCTCCGACATGCTAGGCATCCCCGGAAGTCGCCGAGCACTCCTTGAACATCCGGACCTAGCTCGAGGCTTGCCGCTTAACGTCAACGCCGACGACGACGAGAAGCGCAAGATCATAGGAGGTGAAATCGCCAAACTTTTGGCCGCAGGTTTAAAGAGGTGCGCCACCCTCGAGTGGCTTGCCAACCCCGTTTTGTAAAAAGAAGTCCGCAATGGAGAATGTGCGCGACTATACGAGCTCAACAAGGCCTGGCCCCAAGGACCCTTTTCCATTACCTCAGACGATCAGTCGCCGACCTGACAATGGATGCGAATCCTCTTTTCCCGGACGCTTATTCGCTATCACCAGATAGCGGCGAAGGAGTCCGACCACCGCCACCTCCTTCATCACTCCGCTTGGCTCATTTTGTTACGTGAACGATGCCTTTCAAAGTTGAAAACGCGTGCTACATACCAACGATGTATGCAAACGTGTTTTGACGATCGATCGTCAGAACATCGGCGGATATGTCTACGACCATTGCCAAAACCAGAAGGCCGACGATTTAGTCGCCGACTCGAAGAAACTTTTGCGAACCTCCGACGGCTCAAGACAAAACTCAACCCCGAGAAATGTGTCTTCGGGTTCCAAAAGGAAAGCTACTCGACTTCATTATCTCCGAGCTGAATTGAGGCTAATCGCGAAAAGATCTCTTTGCGATCCTCAAGATGGGCCCAATCACCGACCAAGGGGTCCGGTTGATCGGTGCCTCGCAGCCGTTGAGCCGCTTGTCTCGCCGCAGCGCGGGTTGTCAGCCTAAGCCGCTCAAAAATCCGATCAATTCACTCGACCCAAGAAGCACAGTGAAGCCCTCGACAGATCAAGACTTTCTCGACTCACCTCCGGTCGGGTTGCCCCGACGCCAGACGAGTCGCTTCCTCTCAGACATCGCCAAGAACGACTAAGGTCGTTGCCACGCAGACTCGTCAGGAGCGAGGGAAGAAGGTCGCACACCAAGGTTCAGCCGACCGTCTACTTCACAATAAGTGCTTTCGAGTCCAAAACCTCTGCACTCTGTGTACAAAACTACTCTATGCGGTCCTCATTGCAAAACAGTAGTCGGTCCATTATTTTACAGTATACCATCTTCGGTGGTAACTCTCGCCACTCTACGAGATCGTCCGCGAACCGCGACGCATCGTGGAGGATAGCCAACTGGGCTCTCGAGCTCAACGGCCACGACATATCCTACGCCCCGGACGGCGATCAAGTCGCAGGTCTTGGCGACTTCGCTGTCGAAAGTGGACCGAGGTCCAGCGCCGCCTCGCGCTCAAGGACCCCGAGTATCGGACGATGTACTTCGGCGGGTCTTACACGAAGAACGGAGCCGGGCCGGGTCGCCATTGTTTCCCACTGGAACAAGCTCCAAGACGCCATCCGACTACTCTTCGACGCCACCAACAACGCCGTGGAATATGAGGCCCTCGTCGGCCGTCTCCCGGACGCCGCCGACCTTACAGACGCCGCCTATGTCCGCTGGCGATTCGGTCGGGTCGGGACTGTGTTATGAAGGCGACGGAGCCCCGCGGATCTTCGCGATGGCGCTCATCGCCGCGAAGTCCGCAAGCTCAAGAAAAATTCAAGGGCTTCGAGCTCCATCACGCCTACCGACGCCACAATGGCGAGGCCGACCACCCGCCAACCTTGGCGCCTAGCAGGCACCGGTCCCATCCGGATCTTCGCCCCAGATCTTCACCAGCCTTCGTCCGACCAGACCAGACGACCGAAAGGTGAAGACGCCCACCAGACGCAACCCCCGACCACCGAGCTGGCCGACGGGCCTCGCCCGAGTCGCCTGGGTCGGTTGACGGCAGACCATTGAGGAAACCCTTCATCAACCGACTAACGGACGGGTCGCCCCGCCGACCGATCGAGGTCTGCCAGACGGACGGGCTAAGTCCTTTGTCCCGATCGAGGAAACCTCTATAAGCTTAAGCCCTTCAGAATCCTCCGGCGCATTCCCGCCGATCGCTGAAAGAAGTTGTTGCTCGACATCCATGAAGGAATTTATGCCACCACGCCGCCTCACGATCCTCGCGGGAAAGGCCTTTCGACAAGGGTTCTATTGGCTAACCGCCATGGCCGACGCCCAACAAATCGCCCGCGACTGCGAGGGATGCCATTCGCTCACAAACCCATCCGCTCAAGATAAGCTTCTCCAGACGATCCCCATCACCGGCCGTCATGGCCCTGGGATTCTCGATCTGGCTCGACCTTTAAAAGGCTCCCGAGGTTTCACTCACCTTCTCGCTATGTGATAAATTCACCAAGTGGATCGGTTAAATCAAGGTTGCCACCATCACATCGGTGCAGTACCAACTTCTTCCTCGATATCGCTTATCGATTCGAGTCCCGAACTCCATCATCACCGGCTAATGGGACATACCACGGAAAGAATTTTTGAATTTCAGGATTTACTTCCATATTCGCTGATCATGCCGGGCTCATCCGCCAACCAACGGCCAGTCGATCGGGCGAACAAGATGATTCTCCAAGGGCTCAAGCCCGTGATTTTCAAACGGTTGAAGAAGTTCGCGGATTCGGGCGCATCGAGCCGCCTCCGCTCTTGAGCTCGCGACCACCCTGTAAGCAACCGGTTTACACCGCTTTCGTGTTCGGTGCCGAGGCGGATTGCTAACCGACTTTGGAGTACGGGCGCCAAGGCTTTCAAGCTGACGAGGCACGGGCTCAAGCGCAAGAAGACGCTGCCGATCAACTCGATGAGGCGGGCGACGGGCTGCCCCGCGTCGCCTAAGTACCAAAGAAAGCGCCCGCCGCTACCATGATCGCCAGTTCGAGATCGCCTTTAACGCTATAACCTCGTCCTCGGCCAGTCCAATCCAACGGGCAAGCAAGCTTTCTCCTCCATGGAAGGCCCTTTCACCATCGTGGAAATCCTCCGCCCCGCACCTACCGACTTAAAGATGTTACAGTAATCTCGCCCCAAACGCTTTGGAACATCGAGAAGCTCAGCGTTCTACCCTTGAAGCTTTCCGCTTCGCTCGATAACCTCCGAGGCCTGTGGCGACGCTTACCCGGAGAGCATGTATCTTGAACGGCCCGCGGCTGGCGTTCTACGGCCTTAGATCTCCTCATCACGATCTCCACGACCCAAGTGCTACTACCACACCAAAACTCCCCGCGTTTTGCAGAGCTTCGCCGCCAAGTAGCGCCTAGAAGGGGAGGAGAACTCGTGTTGGACGACTTATACCCAATTGAAGGGCCATTTGTGGTCGAGTCCTTGCTCCCCACGATGTTACTCAAAGAATCACGCCGACCCACGCCGAATAACCCCAATGCTTCAAGAGCTATGGTCACTCTAGCGTGAGCCCCCGAATGTAAGGATCCACGAGAGTAAGTTTGACTTCTCAAGCATTCATTCCCTTACATCATTCGGAGACATACAAATGCATACCGCACTCTATGACCTACTTTACATGAGCATCGCCTAAAGTTAAAGGGCTAGCCGATCAAGCTCGTTGTCGCACAAAGAGGCATCACGGGGCGGACCGCCGCCTTGGATAAGGAGGACATCCGCCACTACGATGTATCTAACACTCAGTAATCAAGAGCGATCGCCGCTTCGCGAAAGCGCAAGTGTGGTTTCACATCGGCGAATCGGCGGTTTCGAGATTTACTACGCCGGGCGAGCAACACCCGAAACGGCGCCAAAGCGGCGCTCAAGGTGCTCAAGCCGCCTCGCCCATCGAAGCTCTAGATGCTCCAAAGAAGCACCACACAACGATTCTCAGATTCGCGCGCCGCCAAGGCCGGGAGGCAGTTCGATGTCGGGCGCCGAGAGCGCTTAAGAGGAGATTCTCGCCAAAGGAGGGCCGCAGACCGGGCGCCTCCTCCCGACGGCTCGCTATCCGAGTCCTCTCAGACGGACTTCGCCACATTATCTCCGCTACGCCGCGACCTGCTCGCTCGGGCCGAAGTCGCTTTCGATCTCGGCTGACGGCCGCCACTGCTGGCGAGGAGGCGCTGCTACCGGGCGCAGCAGTAAGCACGTGACTACCACCACCGACGAACCTTTCGCCTTCACAGCAGTAGCGCCTCAGAGCGAGAGGCAGGTACGCCAGAGACCCGGCCATCCGAGTAAGGCACGAGGCGCATCACTGGTGGTGCGCCTCCAGGTTCGCCCAATCTGATCCCTGCCGCCTCACGCCCTCCCCATGCTCTCAGACACGGACGGCACGGAAGGAGAGTCTCGCGGCTCTCCCGAGATCCGAGCAATCACCGCTTCTGCCCGCACGCACGCCTGCCGCCTCCGTGGCCTTTTTGGCGCTTCTACAGGCCAGGCCACAGGCCCATCTCCGAGACAAATGGAGGCGCATGAGAGTCGCTACCAAAGAACGCTCGGCGACCTCAAGGGTCCCGGCTTCTCCGAAAAGGAAGGTGAGGGCGACGCATCTTACCGCTAACCGAATCTGCTAAGAAATACAAGAACATCACTATTAGATGCAGGAGACAAGGCTGCGCCACCACAAAGCTACAAAACTTATACGGCCATGGCTCGAAATGGAGAAGGTCGACGAACGTAGCACAAGCTCACTCGCGCCGTATGCTTCAAGGCCCACGCTGGGCCTCGGCCGCAGACCATGAGTCTCCTCCGGCGACCGCCTGCTGGCTCCTTCACCGTTTCACCACCGCCGCCATCTGCTCGCCAAACTCCTCGCAAGGCAAGCAAACCGCAGAGGAATGAAGGAGAGAGGGCACGAAAGCCGTGCAATGCTACTGCCTCAATCCCTTTACTTATAGGCGAGGGCTAGACAAAGATCAGCAACCGACGCCGCCCACAACACCGAGGCGCTCGCCCGCCCCGCGGCCAATACGGCGGCCATCATGGCGACAAAGCCCACGCCGCGCTTAGGCGGCGACGGACGGGACAGAGGCGAAGGATATCATCACGCTGCAGCGATCACGCGACGCTTGGCCCTCGCTTCGGCCTGCCGTCTGCGCAAGCGGACCGCTTTTGACCACACTACCAGACAAGGCCACGGCCGGCCTGGCCTGCTCGGCGCCACCTCGCCCGCTGCTCGCCTGTAGAGGCTGAGGTAAACACTTCCTTAGCACCGCTTGCATTCCTTCACAACCTCAGGGTTCAATTCCAACCGCACCTTGCTACCCACTAACGCATAGGGGCCGTGGTTTCGTGCGCGCTTAGTGGGGGTAGCAAACCGAGTGACCGTTGTTCTCCCACACGAACTGCTGACCAGCGCTTCTAACCTACGCCCAATGGCCACTAAGCATTAAGCCGTCAGGAAAAAGGGCATGCCCATGCGAACTAACAACGACCTTCCCAGAACGCTTCTCCCGCTTAAACGCTGCGAAGGCAAGTTACTAAGGTCAAGACTCGCTAGTCGTTGGCTCGCTTCGCTCGATCCCTTTAATCCAGCACTATGACCTACCTACCGCAACGGCCACGCCAAATAGTGCTTTATGAATAAGGGAGTACCTACGCCATGAACCACACCTGGTCGAGATTCCGCTTCCCTTTAGCAAGACGCACCGGCCGACTTACAAGACGCGGTTGTCTTGTGTCTTCATCTACGATCAGCCCGACTCACGCATTTAAGGGTCCCGTGACTCGAGGACGCATTTGATGTCCGAGTAAGCGCTACACGGAGAAAATACAAGCTTACACAATCCAGATTATAAAACACACGAGCAAAGAACCGTCCCAAATTACAACCGGCCCATCAAGGCAAAGCAAAGGGGACCCGCCATCGCACTCGCAGATCATCCGGCGAGGTCATCATCGCCGCCGAGTCGTTGCCGGGTTGCCATCGTTACGGTGATCAAGGCTTAACCTCGCCACCGCCCGCCACAAGATGCACCTTCGCTCAAGATCTCGGGATCACCCACGATCCCGCGATGGTCAGGTATTGGCTGGCAGCATCACTACCGGGCGAAAGGTGCCGCCGACGCATCGCGACATCGACCGCAATCCTTGCTCTCGCGGCGCGGCAAGGCAAGAAGCCCGGGAGGTTCTCCGCTTTCGCCGCCAGTAAGCCCGGCGATGCTTCGTCATTAACGCTCCAGGCTCGGTATTTTACCTCGAGCCACTTTCAGTTTCAAGATGTTTCGAACGCGGGCGGAGTATGCTCAGAAACTATTAAGATATGCGCGGGCTCCAGCAGGTATCACGTTCGACACGGCTACGACGTTTTACCGAGACCGCCACTCGCCGCTTCCTCGAAGTTTCGCCACTTTCCTCGGCGATAACGGCTGAAAGGCTACAGGCTCGTGACTCTCTCGTGTTTTCGCAAACTCTTTCCAGAATCTCGACTCGCTCGGCTTCCTTAAAACACTCTCCGGCCACGGCGCGGCGGCAATTCAAGGCGCTGGCGAGGCCTCTAGCGCCAGCCGCTTCTAAGTTCCGCCATGCCTTCCATCGTTAGGGAGATTCAATGGCGCCGCAGCGGAACGACAACCGCCATCTCAAGGCCGAGGGTGCCGAACCAAGCCCGAGCTGAGGCGCTAGGAAAGGAAAGGTAACCACCGCAGAAGCAAGAGTAAGAAAAGGCAACCCAATCACGATCAACTAACCTCACCTCGACGAGGGTTCCTGGCGCGAAGGACGACGAGGGCAGGCGATTCGACCTCGCCGCCTCTAGCAGAAAGGTCTTGGCTTGCTGGGTTTCTGGGGGCCGAACCTCAGGTTCCGCCGCCCTTGGCCGCCAAATTCTCGACACTTTCACCACTCGCCATTCTTGCCGATCAAGATGCCGGAGAGGAGCGAAGAGACAAAGAAACAGAGAAAAATGAGCTAAAATCACCAAGCCGCACTCGCCACCCTATTTATAGGGCCCAAAGTGAGTAACCCGAGCAAGCGACGCTGGATCACAAGCACAGACGCGCAGATTTACTCCGCACCCAGCAGACAGACACGCCTCGCCACTCCCCGCCCGCAATAAATGCGATGGGACTCCTGCGCAGGACACCACGCCCAACCAAGACACGACGACCCTTCTTTGCTCGAAAGGCCGACCGCCACATACAATGCCGACACTGCTCGTTTTTCCTCAGTTAAAGCGTGCTCGGCGACCACCATGCCGTCCCCACGCCCATTCGGGCCATAACACCACACGCCAGACGGATCGATGATCCCACCAGCCACTCGGGCTTCTCCACCGCAATCCTACTAACCCGAACGCTACGATTCCACGCCTCAAAGCGGCTACGTTGTAAGTAGCACTTATGAAGAAGGAAGTGCCCGAGCAAAGGGAACCATGACCGGTCAAAATCATCCCAGCTTCGCAGCAGTACTAAGCAAAAAGCCTCAATTACAAGATGGTCACTTGCGCCTCCTCAACAACGCAATCACACATCGACCCACGCCACGAACCTTCGTGGTTTATAAAGCTACGATCGCAAGGCGCTTATCGAGGGGCACAAATAAGCAAAAGATCGACATTAGGCTAATCCAACCACCGAGCAAGTTGCAACCGCATTCAATAAGTCTTTACATCAACAAAAGCAAAAGCAATTTTTCCTCGCCCCGTGGAGGATATCCGCGGCGATATCCTACGGCAATCGTTGTAGCCAGACGGATCGATCCGAATTCGCAGCCTCGACCGCTTGCCGATCCGATCCGCAGAACCCCGCTTATCGACGGCCTCGGTCGAGCATCATCATAATGGAGGCGACGAGAACAAGCGCCGAGGTAATCCTAAGCTCGGCCCTATGCTCACCGAAGCGCACGACGGTTCGCACGCGAGCCAAGCAAGAAGAGAGCTCGGCTCGCACGGCGGCCGAGCACCCGGCAGACCTCCCGGCCGGCCTCAAGGGTCACCACCAGAGTCTGTGACGGACAAGTCATTCTCCGCCAACTTTTCTCCGCCAAGATCGCCATGCAACGCGAGCGCCCCATCACGAGCCTCCTACCAATTTCGCGACTTGCGAAGATCATCAAGCCCTCCGCATTCTCGCAGGCCGCCACGAGCGCCGGCATACCCAACAACTTACGATAACAAAATCTTCAGACTGAATCGGATGGCTCACCATCCACAAGGCCCCAAACATTGAGATCCTTCGCCCCGCTCGCCTCCTTTCTGCTCGGCGCTTCGCAGAATCAAGCTCCTTGACTTGGTCACGTCATCCGAGGCGGACACTTCCAACAAGGCGATTCTCCGCTGCAATCTGCGGTGATCCTCGGCGCCATGCTGGTCTCATCAGAAGGGACTCGTTCCACAGATTCGCCGCCCACCCGCTCACGCCCCAGTATGCCCCGAAAGACCGCCTACCGGCGAAGATGGCTGGCTTCCCTCACCCCGACCATGCAGACTCGGAGGAACCCCGCTTACTCGCCGAAATAAGCTTCACCGCGACGAAAAGCGACACTCCGCGTAATCATTAATCGCCGAAACAAGTCAACACCGCCAAGGCTCGACTAGGCTTACCGTGCCAAGAGGGACGCCCACTTCGTAAATCACGCCGACACCTCCTCAACACAACGAAGGGCATCGCCAAACTTTCCTGCCCGATCCACCGAAGTCGCTACCTGCCGCTTGCCGCCCTCGGTTGCCTTCCACAACTCTCGGCCCGCTGCCGCTCAAGACGAACAGCCGCCCGCCAAGAGGGTCACGACCGCCAGTAAGCGCAGGCGAGGTTCTTGATGGATGGAGGATCGACCCGACTCCGCCCCACTTCGCCACGGCCGCACCTCGGCCGCCTCGGGCCGCCCTTCCGGCAGACGGCGGGCAACGAGGGCAGGACCGCCATAGCGTTGAGTCCGCAACCTCGACTCCAGTTCGGCCTCCCGCCGGCCAAGCGCCTCAGAGGTCCTGGCTTGCGACGGCAGAAGGCGGCTAACCGCCAAGATCGCGCTAGGTGGAACGGGTCTCGCCGGCGCGGCGGAGGTCGCCTCCCCATCTCGACCTCCTGTGCAAGGCTCGCCTGTCAAACGGAGCCGGGCCTCAGATTCGGATCCTCCTGGTCAGACTTTGCGCTGCTCCTCATGATCACGGTGGAGGCACTGACGCCAGACATCAAGCGGCTAACGCCGACCGAGTGCCCCACCATCGCTGCAATTTCGAGCCTCATCTTCTTCGCCGACCTCCAGACGAAGACCAACCGCCACCTCGCTTGCCCCGAGACGCTTACAACTGACACTTCGACGGAGGCGCGACGGCGACGCTTCACAAGAAGCTCGTGGCGGTCCTCCAGGACCGACGACCAAGAGGACCTCAGACGGACGGAGGTATGGCCAAGATCGGCTTGAGGATGACCTCGAATCGCCGGTCCCAAGAATGGTCGACTCAGAGACCTCCTCGCTCAAGCTTCCTCGCCGAAGCGTTTCCATCTCTTCCTCTTCCTCTTCCTCTTCTCTCTCCGCTTTTTCCAATCAGATTCTCACCGCCGAGATCTTATGTCATGTCTTCTCGCCTCTCCTCCGCAATAGCACTTGGAGGTTACTGCCAACCCCTGGTTATGTGAATACGGCCAAAGCGATACACGAGGCCGCACTGAAAGGACAAGGGAAGTGAAAGGATGGGTACCACGGCCATCAGATTCGGAGGGTGACTCTGTCCGAAGTGGTTCGGTTACGCCCACCGCTGGTGGCGAATCGACCAAAATGGCGCCACCCCGCCTCAACCTCCGACTCAACGAGTTCCGCCCACCATCCGCAGATAGGGTCGTGGACCCCTCAGATCGAACATGGGGCGGTCCTCGCCATGAGAGGTTGAACGTGCATCTTCATGAAAGCGCGCACGATGGTCTCACCGGTCAGGCCTCGCAGCACTTGGGCCTTGATCCTCTCGACGATCACCTCCACTCTATTCCTCTCCCCGCCGTTTGCCCCTAGGACCATTCCTCCTCGCCATTGTATGCATAACCAGAAGGTCGGGCACTCTCCCGTTCTGCACATAGAACCATTCGAGTGCCAATTTTGCCTCGACGACGGCAGCTTAAGTCGACATAATCCGCCATGCCCTCGACGATCTGGAGACTTACGCCGCCAGAGCGCCAGGGGGTCTGCTTACCGATCCTTCCTTGACTTGGCGTGAAAGAAGTACTTCAGAGTGCTCAGCTGGGCTCAATCTCAGAACGCCACACAACGTGATGAAAACCGCGATGTGAAGCACCCCATGGGGTTGAGCTGCACTCGACCTTGTAGTGGTGCAGCAGCCCCGGACGAACCCGGTGAGCGGAAGTCCTAATCAAGGCCAGAAAAGGAGGCGAGCACAACGATTTCATCGCTACCGAGCGGGACCGCAAGACTGCTTCAAGACCTTCCACCGCGAGACGCCGAAGCGGCGAAGGAACCTTTTTCTCCAAGCTCAGGCGCGCCGGCCGAGATGGAGCATTCGCCACGACATCTTCGGCGCAGGAGGATGAGGGAAGGAGAAAGGTAAGGAGCGAACTCTCCAATTTTTTTCGCTTTTTCCTCTTAAGCAGAGGACGCGCACGAAGCGAAAACGCAAGAGTCCGCTCCGAGCGCTTTCCCCGCTAAGTTTCACAGACACTGTGCAAGGGTCGACGGACAGAGCGACAATGAGGCGCGGCGCCGAACAAGCGCCAGACGTCCCCGGACCATCACAAGAAAGGCTACCTACAAGGCGATCCTTTTCAGATCTCTTTATTAATGAGCGGATGGGCGGGCGCCGCAAGCATTACGGACGCCTACCACGCCTTTTGTTTCTGGCCTGTAATCTAATCACCGGGTCAGACGGGAAAAAGTTCACGGCCACCTGACGACTACCGAGGCGGCGAGAGCGTAAGAGAGCCGCAGGCTTGAGCCTCAAACATCCCGAGAGGATTTAAGGTCGCCCCGGATATAAAAAAAATGAGGGACAAGAATGAGGTGAGCCACCAAGGCCTCGGGTTGGGTCTACGGACGACCCAATCACCCAAACTCGTGTCCGAGACCATACTTCACGCCTCCGCGAACCCATCGCAGGTGGCAGACAGATCGCACTCCTGCCCGCCGACGACTCGGGGCCGCAGACGGGATCGAGTAAAGAAAGGTTCTTATGGGTCGCTTCAGCCGGTCTGGATGTCTGACTCAGGACCGTCTGGCCGAAAAGGATCCTTGGGAGGATTTCAGTGGCCCACTTGATAACCCGTCAAGAGCTCCATGAGCGCTGTGCTCAAGCCGGCCAGTAAGCACGCGATTGCTCACCTCTCCAGACCCACACCTACGGGACGGGCGCACTGGGATGATACAAGTTATTCTCCCATGATAGCCCCGCTGCTTAGGGTTTGGGAGGAACGACCAAGAGACTCGTGTAAAATCGCCGATAAATACATCTAGCTACGATACAAAAACAAGCACTCAGAGCTGGGCCTTGCCAAGACGCGAGGGCCTCTCGACAATCGGGCGCCGGCCAAACCAAGGCCCGCTCGGTTAAGAGAACCCCTAACAGCCCGACCTGCCGGGGTTGGACACTCACGGTGCTCCACAGACTCAAAGTAAATCGACTTACTAAATTCAAAGGGATCTCGCCGGTCTCATGAACTCGCCAGGGCTCTGAGCCGACGACATCTCTCCGACACGCCCTAGTAGGGTTCCGCTGGCCGAAGTCGGTGAGTCCCGCAGCCAAGGCCTCACGGGCACTCGCCTACCAACCATCAAAATATCCGATAACCCCAACCAGCCTCCGACCGCCAGGCTCGGGGCTTAAGATGAGTGGAAGGCCATACAAGACCCTTAAAGGATATCGCGCATCAACACTGGCCGCCTATCAAGTATGACGGACCGCCTAAACGCCAAGACGTTCCGTGGCAGCCTCTGGCTATCGACGAATACTTGTACCGGGTACCCACACCCTGCACTCTACCCTCATAAAGAGGGATTATCATCCAAACAACCAGAAGCTCAGTAGGCCAATCCAGCCCACCACAGAAACAAGGAGCCCCATACTGAAGAAGTCAGGCCTTCGCCAGCCACAGTGCCTCATGAACGATAACGGAGTCGCTCGAGGTTCGACCAAGACCTGTGTCTGACGCCATAAAGCCTCCGACTGTGGGTCACCGCACTCCACCAGTTCCTGGGAAGCCTCGACGAGCTTCAATGAGCTTCCATTGCAACGCCAACAAGCCCCGAGATGAACACTGCCCCATTTAATACAACGCCTTTGTCGAGCAGTGGGTTTGTTCCAAGGCAATCCCAGAGACGCCAAAGTCAAGCAAATGTCCCATCACACGGCCACGCGACAGAGAAGGGATACGCGCTTCCCGAGGCAAACCCCGAGACCGCCGCCCCAGACGCCAAGATGAAAAGGCGACAGAGGGTTGTGTGCCGCTTCCCTCGAGGAATGGGACACCGCACCAACCCCAGATGTCTACCAACCCGACATGGCAAAGACAATCGACGGACGGATGTCGAATCCTCGAGCAGACTTCGAGGTCAAGACTCAACACTCAAAGATAGAGCGCAACGCCTAGTCAAGCCGCCCTTCCTTGTTTTTACATACCTCAACTCCCGTAACTCGCCTTCCTGCACTTATAAAGGGAAAGCGGATCCCCAGGAGGGGATCGATCGCTCATCGGGCCATCACTAGAAAGGGAATACCCGAACCATCCGAGTTGTAATCAAACGCAATTCTCGCGCTTCCATCAATACAATACCACCACACTAATCGGACGAGGGACATTCGCCCAACCAAGATAAACCTCGACTCGTGTAGTCTAACCATTCAAGGAAGCGAGCGCTGCCCCTTGACTTACAAATTTACTTGTTTATCTCACTTAAACGCCGATAACCCGCTTTTAATATGGAATTGCTGCATGTATGGGTGAACTGTTGAATTATAGGAAATGTGCCAATGCCGATGTAAAGAGTTAATAGGTGGTTTTTGGACTTAATTGCTTAGCACTTTGTTGTTTGGATGGAAGGATTCTGTCATGTGCTGAGTTTGTCTTTTCTTTTTTACAAGCTCGAAATTTTTGAAAACTAAGCACTAATTGTTTTGCCAGACTGAAGAAAAAGTTCAACCGCAAAACAAATGTTCTATGTGCATTGCTTAATGCTTGGTCATAACTCTTTTTAAACCTTGAGTGTCCACCTGCAATTAGTTGAGTGGATCCTAGATCCTAGATTCATGTATGCTTTGCATTGATTTGATCGAGTCAATTAGTTAGAACATAGTTGAAATATGGGTGGCAGATGATGGTTCATTTTATTGAGATTTAGAATTTGGTTGATGATCTCGAATTTGTCAATTTATGCTCATGATTTAGGTGTGTAGTTTTTGAGCAAGGTGATATATGAGTGTCAAAAAGATGTGCTTAGTCTCAATGGTGTGTACTAACTCAAGTCTTTCTATGTGATGTGTATTAGTATAAGGATACAAGCCATCGTTGTTTTGTATTCTAGAGTTATCAATGCCATAGTTATCTTGAATTGTATAAAGTCCCTTATCAAGTAGTGAGCTATTATACTCTTATTTAACCGCTTCTTTAATCTCCGTTAAGTTTGTGAATGTGACAATCGTATCTTGCCCTATTTTGGGTTGTCGTTTCAGGGTTGGTGATTTCTAGCGTGCCGAATGGGCCGCCGG